>CM053793.1:828899323-829164323 GCA_028749045.1 Cupressus sempervirens
CCCCCTTAGTTGCTGACCACCCTTTCATTATGGAGTTCCCAGATGAACATCTCTATTTGATTGAGGAACAATCATCCTGGAAATTATATTTTGACGTATCTTACACATCCGATGGTTCTAGAGCCAACATACTCTTGGTCACTCCTCAAGGTGACTACATACCTAAGTCTTTTAAACTTCAATTCTTGTGCACGAACAACATCTCAGAGTATGTAGCTCTTATTGTTGGACTCAAAATAGCAATTGAGTGGAACATCACAAAGCTATAGGTCTTTGAAGATTCACAACTAATTATCAAGAAAGTCCTTGATGAGTACCAAACAAAGGATGATAAACTTCAACCCTACAATGAATTGGAAGATTAGTTGGAGCAACATTTTACTCAACTCTAATTCACACAAGTGCCTAGATTTGAAAACAAGGTTGTAGATGCCATTGCTACTTTTGGCTCACTTTTTGAGATTCCTTGGGAGGCTACACAGTATGAATTCTAAGTTGAGAAGCTATATGAGCCCACATACAAGAACAATGAATCAACATGGGTATGTGTCTTGGTTGGTACCCAATCCCCATTATACCATGAAATTCATGCTTACCTACTAAATGGTATCATATCTCCCCATCTCACAAAAACCCAACACTAGAATCTTATTCGTAGGGCATCCTGCTACACTATTGTAGCTAACACCCTATATCATCATGGTTATCACACAACTCCCTCTTAGTGTTTAGACCAAAACGAGGCTGCAATGGCTCTCAAAGAGGTACACACTAGACTTTCTGGTGCTCACATGAGTGATATAGTCTAGCTAAGAAAATACATAGAGATGGATATTATTGGCCTACACTAGAACATGATGCTTGTGACTTTGTCAAAAGGTGTCTACCATGTTAGCAACATGCAAATTTGATCTGAGCCCTATTGCACCACCATGGTCATTTGCATGCTAGGGGTTTGACCTTGGTGATGTTATAGCACCCCTCTCTTTATAAGGACACATGTGGATAATCACTATGACTGATTATTTCACTGATTGGGAGGAAGCAGTCCCACTTATCACAGCCATATGAATTCAAGTATCAAAATTTATCCTGTATCACATTATCTGTCGCTTTGGTATCCTAGCTACCATTTCCATAGACCATGGAGGTAACTTTGAGAACCTCAATATAGAAGAGTTGTGCACTTCCCTTCACATCCACCATCATTTTTCCAACCCCTACTTCCCACAAGGTAACAATCAGGCTGAGGAAACTAACAAAACCCTACTAAAAATCCTTAAGAAAGTTGTCAATGATTATGACCATGATTGGAATTTGCAACTCAACCCTGCCCTATGGGCTTACTGCACTTCATTTCATACATCCACAAGCACAACTCCATACTCCCTGCTCTATGGTGTCGAACTGGTACTACTAGACTTACCTAACTAGATCTATTTGATGAAAAAAGGCAACGAGCCTATGACCATCTCATGGTTTATCAAAATCACCTAAAGTGCAACTTCAACAGGAAGGTTCATCCGCAACAATTTTAAGTAGGTGACATGGTCCTCAAGGAAAACATGAAAGTCCAAGAAAATTGAGAAAAGAAGGGTATATTTGAGCTCACATGGCTTGGGCCTTATGTTGTTACAACATCTTTTGGCTCAGGAGCATACCAGCTATCCACACTTGAAGGTGAAGACTCAATGATCCCACCAACATCATTTACCTCAAGAATTTCTATGCCTTAGATCCTCAATGTACCTTGCTAATCCTATGGAAAATACAAAAAAAAAATCAGAAAAATGTCAAAAAACCAAAAAAAAATTAGTAAAGAAAACAAGCATCCAATGGTGAAAACTTGGGAATTCAAGTGCCTTGGATAGGTACCTTGGTGAAAACCTAGCAAATAGGCACCATGTATACTTGGCCTTTTCATTATCTATTAGCAAACCACCACCCCATCTCCCATCACATCTTTCCCCACCTTAGTCGCTCATCTCCCCATTTTCCCAAGGAATTCCAAAATCATACCACTACATCATCACTGTCATTATCTTGATCCTCGAACCTTGTAGTCTTTACAAGGAATTGTTAGTTTTGGGATAATTGGCTCTTTCTTTTCTTCAAAATCTATCCAAATAAATTTTTGTATTCCTTTTTCAAGGGGTCTTGGTTTATGTTGGCTTAATGCATTCCCCAACATTTTGGTTACGATATCTATTTGGTTACAATCCCCAATAGTCCAAAATCTAAAAAATCCAAAAATATCAGAAAGCATTTGCAAAAAAAATCCATAAACATTTATAAAAAATTTAAAATCCCCAAAAAATAAAAATAGTTTCTTCCAACAAAGGCAAGCCTTTCATGTTATGCTCATTACAACATTTACAACTATTTATCTTCCCGATGATCCAATGATTCAATATTTATTTGGTGTCTGCATATAATTGTTGCTCTTTTGGGACAGGTTTTGCGTACCTCGATCGGGCATATATAAAAACATTGATGAGACCCCAAGTTGATGTTCTTGAAAGTACTTTTTGAACCAATAACACATCATTTTTCTAAAAGATAGCCATTTGAGACAATGAACAAGCCAAATCAATAGTCCATTGCAACTTTCATTTATTAAACGCACATTGCTTACAATCCAAATGACAACACAGAAACATTTGTTTACAAAAAAAATCCACACAATGTAGTAAACAACAACAAAATACACTACAAAAAACAAAACAAAAGTTCATTAAGCTCCTCCTTATGTAGGTGGAACATTTGGGTTTGTTGCAAGAGAGATTCCCTCTTGCACAACTCCAGATGATGACGCCCCTAGAGTCATCCTCACCCCTGTCCAGACCATATCCATCAAAATTGGGATACTACCACACCTGAAGAGAGTGTTTATCTATTCCATGAACTATTTCTCTGAATATATGTGACTCCTTCTTTTCTCTAATGGGACCACTTGATGGTATAACCCCATATAGTATGCCGCTTCTTGTGCAACTTTGACAAATTGCTCCATAACATCTTTCATCTCCGTTCATAGTCTTTCTACCCTGGAATAGTCATTGTCCTCTGCGTAATGTTGCTCTCTCTTTCATATCTATTCATGAGCATCTTCACAGATTCCCTCTCACATTTCACTCTATTCATTTGATTTTTGTACCAAGTAAGGTATGCATTACTTGCATTCAACTATTCTTGTGACCTATGCGCTAAATTGTTGGTCTACACTACTGACTCCCTGAATGCTTCTACTTATGACCACAACAACACTAATTCATTTTGAATTCTCTCCATAGCATCTCTCTCAGTTTCCAAAGTTGCCTCTACTGTCTTTGTTTGTGCTTGCTCTACAATTAGCATCATCCCTAGGCACTCAGCTTCTGTCCGTGCTCCATTGTCTTCAGCTCTTTCAATCAGGCCTTAAAAGAACTCTGCATCTTTCTCTGCCAGGTCAACCCACTCTTTTCAGATAAAAGTGCTTTTTAAAACTTCTTCTCCCATCACCATTGTCACTTAATGTGCCCATTGTACTGCCACGTTAGGCTACCCCACTTGGAATGATTGAAATGCAGACAACACTCGGTCCTCCATGTGCTCTTTAGGAAGTTGCATCATACCCCCTAGGATGCTCTTTCCTTTCATCCATAGTGATGCTATTGGCCTCATCATGGATCTATGTTATGCTTTCAGTAGAGTCTCTTCTCCAGGTGGTTGATCTTTTGCATCCACTCCCTCTAACAACACTCTCGCATTTGGAGATTTTGTCTCTTTTGCTTGTTCCCTCAGTTCTGTTCTTAGCATCACACCCTCTGTTAATATTTGCAGCAAGGTGGGATCTTCTTCTTCCTTTGTTTGATCCTATGATAGATTGTCTTAGATAGCATCTGCCGCCTCTCACTCACGTTGTTGCACACTTCGGTATGGAGACAATTTCCCTCATTTGATCTTGACTTTGCTTTTCTCCCTGTTTTTGTATCTTCTCTTGTGAGTCCTTCATTGATACTTCACACAGCTTAGATATTCTTTCCTTAAATTCTCTTGCACTTGATACACACTCCAATGCATTGGGAGATCACCAGTTTCACTCATGTTCTTATAGAAACCAAAGCAATCTCCATAACTTCTACTCCATGCTAATAACATCTTCAGAGAGAAGCTACACTACCCTTTCCCTTCCCCCATCAATGCACCATCATTACACTCCATTCAGCGACCACCTCTGTCTTGCCAACAAATTGCACAGAATGCCTTTTGAAATTTGTTCCACAACATAGTTTCTTACAACAAACACTTCCTAAGTGTAGTCATGCTTATCATCCCAACAATACAAACTTTTTACATCTAAGAAAGCACATCACATCCCTTGTATCATATCTTTGTGACTTCTCCCTTGTACCATGTCCACTTGTACTTATAGTAAAATTGCATCACACCTTGTTTCCCACTATCTTCTCATCCTAAGCTTTTCACACACTATCTCCTTATCCTAAGCTTTTCATATGCCACCTCCTTATCTTGAGCTTTTTTCCACTATATTACTATATCATATCATTTCTGTTATCTTATCACACTATGAGTTTGTATAGTGAGACCTTTTGTAAATATTGTGTTCCATCTATTATGCATCCCCTAGAGTCAGTCCCTAGCTTAGTATCATTATATAGCTCTCACCTCTTCATGTCATTTTGTGCTTGATCAAAATCTACAGTTCTCTTAGCTATGCATCTCAACAAGTCCTCATGTGCAATCCTTTGTCATCAAATAATTTTCCTAAAAGTTTTAGTTTGCCTCAATCACATCGCCCCTCTAGATACCACCGATAGATCCTTTTCAGATACAACTTTCCTCTTTTCTGATCTTGGTCTTTGTGTCTCCCATTCTATCGATCTCTTTGGAAAAAGTTATTTTTTGTTGATTTACTCTTTCTTTCGATATTGGACTTCAATTTTGGTTCTTGATTATCTTTTCCAAGCAATTTGGTTGTCCCCTCCTCAAGGTCGCCATGATCTTTTATACCATGGTGTGCTTCGAATGGGGCAATCTAAGAGCAAGGTCTTGATCAGGTCTTTTGTCTTTTATTTTTTTGCTTGTGAGTCAGTTAGATATGACCCTTGCATATTACAAATACGTGATCGCTTGTGGTTATATGGTGCACTTGAGAAGTATCATTTGCTTGTGGGTTACCCATTATCATTTCCACATTGCTTCATTCGAGATTCATGTGTGATGCTGGGGCAATCCTTGAATGTTTGTTTCGAGTTAGTCTTATGTAATATTGGTGCAAAGGCCTTGCTGCTCTTCATGACCTTGGCATACAACCAATATTCCTATATCAAAATAAGTGCTCAACTACATGGTGGTGCTCCCCTTTAGAACACTCCCCGCTCAAGCTTCAATGGATTCCTTCATCCCTCCATTCCATAAAATTAATGACCATTTTCCAAACATCCTGTCTAAACATACCATCAAATTAGTTCTACAATGATAATCCAACCACTCTATCTATCCCAACAATATCCACGATTCCCCACCTCCTTTCCCTCTCCCGCTTCACTCCCCCCCATCTCCCACCTGAGTTCTTAACCTAGGTTTATTCTTGTGTACATGGTTTTCCTTTGTCTCATTCTCCCAAGTGAGAGTTTGAATCCCTATTAATCCTTTCTTAGCCAATCTGTGTCCTCCTTCTTGCCCCAACTTCTTCTACTTTTCAACAAGTCGACAGGCCTTGTTTCCTCTCCTCGCCACCCTCTTGAGGGGGCATCACATAGTCCAGTCTCTCTTCTTTTTGCTCAAGACTGGGCAACTTTTTTTCTTAAAAAATATTCTTCGTGTCATCTATCTTCAAACTTCTTTGAAATAGTATTATTCCAACACTATCTCAAAGAGGGGCAAAATGTAGACACCTAAATCTTATTACATCATTTAAATAGTCCTATTTAGTCATCTACTAAGGCATCATTAATTAGATATTTAATATTTAATTTATTTATTTCCATCCCCAAGTTAATTAATTAAATTAATCAATAATAGCCCAATTGATAAAATCAAATGACAAATCCAAAGTCTAAATATCAATTAAATCTTTATTCTCCTATTAAATTAAATAAATACATAAATCTATTTAATCTAATCCCCAAAATCCCCTTTGATCTAATAATTTCAAATGAATTATCAAACCCTAACTATCCCTAAATCCCCACCATTAGCTAAATCTAACCTATTCACTCATGCTAATCTCGCTTAGCCAACTAATTAACCCACCTCATAAATACTAGTCCACTTGCATCCCTCTAACATTCCACTTGCACCCTAATTCCCTCCTAAGCTAAGCATAATCCCTTTCTTAAGCATGTGTACAACCTTAACCAAGGGTTAAGAAAGTCCTAAACCAAACCAAAGTCAAAGTTCTATCCTATCCCTCTTACATCTCTATCCAAGAGCTTTAAAGGCTCTTACATGACTTAAAGGCTTTTTAAAGCCTCTTGCATTCTCCTTGCACACTCCTCCCTCATAGACCCTTCTGGCCACCCATCTTGACCCTCTTCCCCTATCCAATCCCCTTGTGACACTTGTGACAAGGTTATGGATTTGAAGAAGCACAATCCATGTGCTCTCCTTTCCTTGCATCCTAGCCCTCGCTCATCCTTCCTTCATCCTTGCATGCTATCCCTCCATCCTCACACCCTTAGCCTATAAATGAAACCCTCTCCCTTCACAATTAAAAATCATCTCTTAATGCAAACTTACAATGCTCCATCAATGATAAAAAAACTTCAATGATAAAAATGAACTCTAAATATATTATTATTAAATTAAATAAATATTATCCTGTTCTAAATTTATCTTTGAACTTTAATTTCCAAATTTAATTCTTTTATTTAATTAATTTCTCAATTAATTAAATATTAAAGACATCATAATAATTCTCTATTAAATTAAATCATTAATTAATCTTTTTAATTAGACTTAATTAATAGAAAACACATCAAGGACTCATATAACAACATACGAAAACCCTACATAGAAAAGCACATACCAAATCAAACAAAAAGGGTTATAATCACGAAATAACATCATTTGATGCATTCAGAGGGTACTTAACTCAGATACTTGTCCTAATTTATCAATTAGGACAATTGGCTAAAGGGTTTAGGAATTGGACTTAAGAGTTTATCTCCCCTCTCTTACCATTGAGATAATGCGATAGGGTACGCTCATCCTGGCAATTTAGGGAAGTCGATACCTAGTACCTGTAACCTGCATAAAATCCACGCATGTATAGACACAATATTCTAAGCTAAACAGACAATGGCAGGAAGTGGTGCATCGTGTAGATCCCAACTAGCAGGTGACTACGACTCCCTTCCTTAACCACATTAGAAACACCATACATAAAGAAACAAACACTCACACCATACACATGCAGTATGGGGTAAGTATCCATAAGAAAGCACATGTGATAATAAACCATCAATATCTGAAAACATTGTATAATCATTATGCATATATGAAATATAGAGTAAAAATCAACTGAATCTAAGACAATATCTGATAATCACCAAACAATACTACTAATCATTAAACATAAAATTAGCCTAAAAGAGTTTGACAAAAATAACAGAAATGCGAACTAGGGGCAGGCACTACATCTACCCCCCCTTGACTTAGGCTTACTCCTGGAAGCCTACAAGGATGGTAAAGTTAAGAACTCATTGTGCGAGTTCCATTGAACCCTCTCCCCCTATATGAGGATATGGCTCTACTGAGAATATTACAACACACTTAGAGCAATATGATTCTGGTTTAATAGCAAACCAAAAACCACATTGATCCAACTTTCATCTTTTAACATATACTAAAATAGATTCTCTAAAACATTCTAAACAAGGATCAACATCCCAAATTCATTGGAAAATATACAAGTTATGATGTATAGATAAAAGATACATGTTTTGCAAACAAGATATTTTCAATTTTCAGTTTACCTATAATTTTCAGTTTAAGTATAATTTCAGTTTTGAAGTCTAAGTGTTGAAGTATGCAAAATATGCAACTAACAATTTAAGTTATGTTTTTAGTTCAACTAGTTTCAAGTTTCAGTTTAAGGTTTGCATTTTTGTTCAACTAGTTAACACTAGTGGCATTCCAATATACCCAAAGCTCCCAATGTAGAAACTCGCGCTCTGATACCAGATGTAACACCCCGCCAAGGGACCCAAAAGAATTAACCTAAAGTTTCACTAAGTTTGCTAAACATTTTTCTTTTTAAAGTAAGAATGTATAACATACACATCAAACACATAGTAGCGGAAGCAATAACATGTAATCATCGATATCCATACTTTGCAAGTTACATTTCTTAAGGATCCCAAGACGTTGAGTCACGTTTAAATTTAACTAATTCTAAGTCTAACAACTATCACATACATATGAAAGAATAATCAGAAATTCCCATGTCCATAATATACATTTGATCTGAATGCCTCTTGGAAAATTAATTCGGAATGCTCAATCATCCACTGTACAAGTCACAGGGTATGAAAGGCTTAAAAGAATATACATATGTAAAGATAAAGATACGACATCCTCAAATTCATGATACAAAGTATCGTAAAAATATATGAAACTATTCACCATACATGATACATCCATACATCCATAATGATAAAACATCTATCATAAAATCTAACCATCCATCATAATAATCCAAGAACATAGTGAAGGTAAATGCCAATCACGAAAACTCCAGCCACGGTGACCATGGAACGGATCTCAATGGTAAGAGTAAAAGCACTACCACCTGACTACGTGGAACCTAAATGGCCCACTCCCACCGCGTTGAGGAGATAGTCTCAAGTCCCAAACAAGGTATCAAAATACAAAACACAAGTACTCTCTAAGTCTGGAAATCCTAAAAGTATACTAACTCAAGGGTTCCAACATAGATAGACATCTAGACCTAGAGGCACCACAAAGACACGTAGGAAACCTAATATGCAAGCGGGAAAGTGTCATCACAAAAGTCACGTAGAAGTTACCCGAGCAATCCCTTAGGAATCCTGGGTCCCTACTGATCCCTGCGGCCACTAGTATCCTCTCGTACTGACGAGGCATACTATGGAATGCAAGGTCGTAACCAAGCGTTCTCTCTACCCCATCCTAGTCTATACTAGCACTCAAGGCATGTGAGAGAACATACAATTATCTTATTAGGTTCATTTTCCCTTATTTAGTGTAAATTTTTTCACTTATTTAAACAACTTACAATGGGTTACTCCAGGCAGCCTCTTAGGGCCCCGATCCCCATTGCAAGCCACTTCCCGACACTACACATAGATAACCTACCCTAGGCTCATGAAATCATAAATCAAAGAATCATAATAAAATCACCTCAGTCCTATACAAGCAACTGAAAAACATCATAAAAGATAAGCCACAAAATTACATCAGTTCTTCATGAGCAACAGATAAGCATCCAATAATAATCATATGATCACGACAGTTCTCTATCAGCAACTGAAGGCATCAATGATAAATCACAAAATCCAATGGTTCTCCAATGAGCAACCAGAAAGTATCCCAATAGTAAATTACAATACTGATCAAAGACTCCAAAATGGTCAAGTCAAAACATGACATCATCAAGAACATAACAAATACTTCAGTCCTCTCAAGCGACCGAAAAGCAATCCAAGTATAACTGATCGAGACTCAAAAATGGTTATCAATATAACTGATCGAGACTCGAAAATGGTTAAGTCAGGTATCTCAAATACATACATTTCAGCTTCACACAAGGAATCTGGAAAGCAATAACAAATAGTAAACACAATCATGTCATAGAGCACTTCATCACATTACCATGGTCGGGTTAAGAAAGATCGAGACCAAATCATCATGACATCATATTCACAACCCCGAGCCTCTGGTAACAACCTAAACTGGTCAACGCTAAACCAACCCCAAAACACAGAGAACACATAGAAAACATCAAAGTCTCAGAGATTGGATTTGAAAGTATATTATTGAGTTAAGGTAAGGTTTATGTTTCAGTTTAATGTCGAATTCAAGTAACTAAGTTTTCATAACTACCCCTTACGATTAACCCATTTCTATAATAACTTCCATTAAATCAATAATCCAAATCTATAATTTAGTCAAATAATATTCATTATTAATTAACTTTAATTAAACTAATTTTAATTAAATTAATCAATAATTGCTTATTCTACTTACTTATCTTAATCTATTCATTAATTGTTAATTTATTAATATTAAACCAAAATTATTAATAAATTGATATTTACAAACTATGTTAAATGCATTTAATATTTATTTATTAAATATTAATAAAGATAAAACTATTATTAATTAAAATATATTATAATTTTATTAATTAAAAATTTTAATTAATAATAAACATTGTTATTGTAAATAATAATATAATTTTTTAAAAAAATGAAATTTTTAAAAAAAATTTATAAAACAAAAAGTGCAAGTATAAATCGTCGGCTATTCCAGCCGATGGCCTGCCGCAGTCCTGCGGATGCAAGGCCTACGGCAGCAGGTACATTGTACCTGCAGCCGCAGTACCTGCGACATAGGTACTATCGGCTAGGCCAACCGTGGGGGTGGGCACGGGGTAAATCCCTCCCCCCCACTAAATTTATATTTTTAGTTTTATATAATTTAATTTTAAAAACAACGAATTTGTTTTAAACAATTTCTTCTTTTTTTTAAATTTAGATTTAATTTCGCTTAAATATAAATATATATATAAATTTATAAATATACTAACTCAATTCCTCTTTAATATATTAATATATAAATATATTAAATAATTGCCTCTTTTTATATATTGGTATATAAATATAATCAACCATCCGAACTTTTAATCTAGAATTTCGTATTAGATTCAACCCTTTTTGTTTGATTTTATTTCGTGATTGTAACCCTTTTTGTTTGATTTGGTATGTGCTTTTCTATGTAGGGTTTTCGTATGTTGTTATATGAGTCCTTGATGTGTTTTCTATTAATTAAGTCTAATTAAAAAGATTAATTAATGATTTAATTTAATAGAGAATTATTATGATGTCTTTAATATTTAATTAATTGAGAAATTAATTAAATAAAAGAATTAAATTTTGAAATTAAAGTTCAAAGATAAATTTAGAACAGGATAATATTTATTTAATTTAATAATAATATATTTAGAGTTCATTTTTAAATAAATGCTAAATATTATTGTTAATTAAATTAATTAAATATGCTATCAATTAAGCTTCTAAAATTAATTTAAAAAGTTGAAAGACATTAAATTATTAAAGGATTTTAGATCTCATGATCTAAGCAGGAGTTTAAATTTGAGTAATAAATTAAAAGATTAAAATAAGAGGAAATAATAATATTATTTTAATTTCATAAAGAGCGCATGGGATTAAAAGTAATAAAGATTAAAAATAGAAGTCGAGTGGAATATTAAATAAAGTTATTTAATAATTCATTTAAGGTGCATTAAAAGAGAAAGCAAAGCATTAATAAAAGATAATTTTGAGTTAACTCAGTTAAGCAAAGAGTCTTCTCGGGTGAACGCACAATTAGTGCCCCGACTTGAGGAGAAAACTCTTTATCACAACTTTAGGGGTTCATTTTAGAGGACCGCAGATATTGGACACGAATTTGGACCAGAAATTTTTGGGAGACTACTTTTGGAAGCGAATTTCAGAAGGCTGATACCAAGAAAGTTTTCCAGAGGAAGGTTATTGAGAGAAGCGAATTCTCTTACAGTTCCTGGAGATTGCATAATAGCATCAGGATCAGGTAGGGTCTTGTGTTTTTTATTATTGATTTATTACGCAATTATCCTTTCCTGTCTTCTTCGTGTCTGGGGTTTGTAAATCTGAATTCTCTGTGATGAATGTTTTAAACATTGCAATATTGGAATTTATTAGATGCTTGTTTATAAATTTCTGTATACATGAGATTTAAATGGGAAAGGGTTGAATCTAATACGAAATTCTAGATTAGAAGTTCAGATGGTTGATTATATTTCTATACTAATATATAAAAAAAGAGGCAATTCTTTAATATATTTATATATTAATATATTAAAGAGGAATTGAGTTAGTATATTTATAAATTTATATATATATTTATATTTAAGCAAAATTAAATCTAAATTTAAAAAAAAAAAGAAATTGTTTAAAACAAATTCGTTGTTTTTAAAATTAAATTATATAAAACTAAAAATATAAATTTAGTGGGGGGGAGGGATTTACCCCGTGCCCACCCCCACGGTCGGCCTAGCCGATAGTACCTGCGTCGCAGGTATTGCGGCTGTAGGTACAATGTACCTGCTGCCGCAGGCCCTGCGACAGGCCATCGACTGGAATAGCCGACGGTTTATACTTGCACTTTTTGTTTTATAAATTTTTTTTTTTTAATTTTTTTTTTTTTTAAATTATATTATTATTTACAATAACAATGTTTATTATTAATTAAAATTTTTAATTAATAAAATTATAATCTATTTTAATTAATAATAGTTTTATCTTTATTAATATTTAATAAATAAATATTAAATGCATTTAACATAGTTTGTAAATATTAATTTATTAATAATTTTGGTTTAATATTAATAAATTAACAATTAATGAATAGATTAAGATAAGTAAGTAGAATAAGCAATTATTGATTAATTTAATTAAAATTAATTTAATTAAAGTTAATTAATAATGAATATTATTTGACTAAATTATAGATTTAGATTATTAATTTAATGAAAGTTATTATAGAAATGGGTTAATCGTAAGGGGTAGTTATGAAAACTTAGTTACTTGAATTCGACATTAAACTGAAACATAAACCTTACCTTAACTCAATAATATACTTTCAAATCCAATCTCTGAGACTTTGATGTTTTCTATGTGTTCTCTGTGTTTTGGGGTTGGTTTAGCGTTGACCAGTTTAGGTTGTTACCAGAGGCTCGGGGTTGTGAATATGATGTCATGATGATTTGGTCTCGATCTTTCTTAACCCGACCATGGTAATGTGATGAAGTGCTCTATGACATGATTGTGTTTACTATTTGTTATTGCTTTCCAGTTTCCTTGTGTGAAGCTGAAATGTATGTATTTGAGATACCTGACTTAACCATTTTCGAGTCTCGATCAATTATATTGATAACCATTTTTGAGTCTCGATCAGTTATACTTGGATTGCTTTTCGGTCGCTTGAGAGGACTGAAGTGTTTGTTATGTTCTTGATGATGTCATGTTTTGACTTGACCATTTTTGAGTCTTTGATCAGTATTGTAATTTACTATTGGGATACTTTCTGGTTGCTCATTGGAGAACCATTGGATTTTGTGATTTATCATTGATGCCTTCAGTTGCTGATAGAGAACTGTCATGATCATATGATTATTATTGGATGCTTATCTGTTGCTCATGAAGAACTGATGTAATTTTGTGGCTTATCTTTTATGATGTTTTTCAGTTGCTTGTATAGGACTGAGGTGATTTTATTATGATTCTTTGATTTATGATTTCATGAGCCTAGGGTAGGTTATCTATGTGTAGTGTCGGGAAGTGGCTTGCAATGGGGATCGGGGCCCTAAGAGGCTGCCTGGAGTAACCCATTGTAAGTTGTTTAAATAAGTGAAAACATTTACACTAAATAAGGGAAAATGAACCTAATAAGATAATTGTATGTTCTCTCCCATGCCTTGAGTGCTAGTATAGACTAGGATGGGGTAGAGAGAACGCTTGGTTACGACTTTGCATTCCATAGTATGCCTCGTCAGTACGAGAGGATACTAGTGGCCGCAGGGATCAGTAGGGACCCAGGATTCCTAAGGGATTGCTCGGGTAACTTCTACGTGACTTTTGTGATGACACTTTCCCGCTTGCATATTAGGTTTCTTACGTGTCTTTGTGGTGCCTCTGGGTCTAGATGTCTATCTATGTTGGAACCCTTGAGTTAGTATACTTTTAGGATTTTCAGACTTAGAGAGTACTTGTGTTTTGTGTTTTGATACCTTGTTTGGGACTTGAGACTATCTCCTCAGCGCGGTGGGAGTGGACCATTTAGGTTCCACGCGGTCGGGTGGTAGTGCTTTTACTCTTACCATTGAGATCCGTTCCGTGGTCACCGTGGCTGGAGTTTTCATGATTGGCATTTACCTTCACTATGTTCTTGGATTATTATGATGGATGGTTAGATTTTATGATAGATGTTTTATCATTATGGATGTATGGATGTATCATGTATGGTGAATAGTTTCATATATTTTTACGGTACTTTGTATCATGAATTTGAGGATGTTGTATCTTTATCTTTACATATGTATATTCTTTTAAGCCTTTCATACCCTGTGACTTGTACAGTGGATGATTGAGCATTCCGAATTAATTTGCCAAGAGGCATTCAGATCAAATGTATATTATGGACATGGGACTTTCTAATTATTCTTTCATATGTATGTGATAGTTGTTAGACTTAGAATTAGTTAAATTTAAACGTGACTCAACGTCTTGGGATCCTTAAGAAATGTAACTTGCAAAGTATGGATATCGATGATTACATGTTATTGCTTCCGCTACTATGTGTTTGATGTGTATGTTATACATTCTTACTTTTAAAAAAAAAATGTTTAGCAAACTTAGTGAAACTTTAGGTTAATTCTTTTGGGTCCCTTGGCGGGGCGTTACATAATGCTGATAGGCATTCTACAATGGTAGAATGGGGGAGTGGGATGGTGTGAGCGTGTTAATGTTAACTTTTATTCTCCTAGCTTAAATTTGACAACCATCTACATGTCAAAAATTTAAATCTTATTATAAATAGAATATACTTTTAAAATTAATTTAATAAATACTACATAAAATGTCCATTTAAATTATAATATTTGGAGATATAAATCAACTATTTTAAAAGAAACTAAAATGTTTAAGTTAGTAAAAAACTAAATAAATGGAGATAAAGGAAATATAAATAATTTTAGATGTAGTAAATTAAATTATAATTATTTTGTAGTGGATATCTATCTCATTTCTTTAGATAGATTTATTTAAGATATCTATACTAGTTTGTACATAGTCTACTAAATGTCTTCATAGGAAAAAGGGTTGTTAATCTTGATGGAATGTGATTAATGGAAATAAATGAAGATATGTCGGTGTGTATATACATCAAGTTTCTTCCCACACCTTAGTGCATACTATTTCATTTTATATAAATAAATATCATGGACATCCCTGAGTTGGACCAACGTGTAAAAAATATGATTTTTTTATAACTATAGATTTTTTTAAAAGAAATTCACGTTTCATGGTCTCCGTCCATCTTTTTTCAATTACCTAATAATAATTGTCATTAGATTATACTTACTTTGTTTAATATAAAATTAGTCAAAAAATGATTGAAAAATGTACAACTAATATAATAATCAACTAAACTACAATTTTACTAACATTAACATACAACATTAATAAATAACATAATATTTTGCATTCTAAACAAAATTATCATAATAATTACTTTTCATTACAATTTTTTAAAATTAACTCAAGTTAGAATCAATTTTCTAATTTTCTCTCTATCAAAACTATCATAATCATTCTTCATTGGAATCTTTGAGAGCCAATTCCCTACTTACGTTCCATTCTCTCCCCAATTTAGGACTGAAGTTATGAAATCATACCCTAATTTACAACTTAAATTGTCAAATAAAAGGTATTGTCTAGAAACCCTAAAAGTGTTTGGATGCTGCTATTGAGCCAGGACGCACTACGTTGTGGGAATCTTTTCTATAGTCGGTGCCGCTGGTGAAAAGGAGGGTAGCATTAAATAATAATAATAATAATCTTGAAACCCTCGGCTATTCTGAAACCCTAATGACAAAGAGAAATTCTTCATTCCTTGTTATATAGGTCCAGATTACAGGACTGGGTAAACACATCCGAGCAAGTTTTAGTTTGAGTTGCATCCATCAGCAATTTCATTTAAAGATGGTATTCAGTCTTTTGTTGGCGCAACAAATGTTGTGCGAGGCTACACTTCTGCTAAACTTCAAAAAGGGTTTTGAATGTGGGGAGAAGAGGCTTAGATATATATGTGGTTGTCTGCAAGCTGCAGATCTATTAAGTGTGGACAATCTTTCTGTGAAAGAATGGTGGCAGGAAGTGACGGGTGTTGCAGAACACAAGGAAGATGAACTTTTGAGATTGTTGCCTTTGTGGGAACGAGCAGATTGGATAATACATTTTAGCAAAATGTTTTAGAATGTGGTAAGTTGTCACTAGCCATTAAAACAGTTGTTTCTCTGTTTGTTTTTCCTTCCCATCTGAAGTCTTGTTTTAGTCTATGCTATTTCACAGATTTATGGATAGCGGAAGGATTTAGGATTTTTGTGAAAGTAAACAGAGTTTTAACTGGTTATAATGTTCATGATTTATTGCTTGATTTAGTGTTTACTAAATTAAGAGCTATACATAGTCATGACATTGTACATGATTTGTTGCTTGATTTAGTTTTCACTAAATTAAGAGGTCTACATATTCATGACATTGTACACGACTTGTTGCATGATTTAGCTATTTTTGACTAAAAAGTGTATACATAAAAAATAGTGTGTCAGAAAGCTAGAAGATATTATCATGATAGAAGGTGTCAATGAGAGTTTGAATTTCTGAAGTGATTAGAGACTCAATGAAGTTGATTCTATGTCCGTGACATTGTATATGATTTAGTGATTCACTCGCAAGATGGAGTGTGTTAATGAGGGTTTGAATTTTTGAGATGATTGGTTTCAACCAGACTCAATGAAGCTGAAGTTGAAGCTAATTCTATGTTTGATTTGATGGAAGAGTGTAAATAAAGGTTTGATCAATGAAAAAGTTAGAAAAAGTTGAGAATTTGAATTTATAAAGTGATTGGTTTCAACCAGACTCATTAAAGTTGATTCTACTATGTCATTATTAAAATTGATTTTGTGTCATTATTCATGAAAGTGTGAAAAAAGTTTTCATAAAAGACTCTGAATGAAGGTTTGAATTTCTGAATTGACACTCATGTGAAACTGGTTTATACGATAATCTTATTGATTTCAGCAATCTATTAAAACAATTGAATACTTGAGAAAGTTTCCATGGTTTGAAACTGTTAATTGAAACGCGTCAACTAATTGATTTCAGCAATCAATTGAAGAGATTGAAATCTTAAATGGTAAAATGTAATGTTGAAAGGATGCATCAGACTGGAATTTTATAGAAATGGTAGCTTGTAAAATGAGAATTATGGCTGCAGAATAATTGGTTTGATTAATTTTATCTATTAAAGAGATTAATATTTAAATGTAAAAAAAATGTTGATCTGTCAATCTATTGAAGAGATCGATACTTACATGCTGATTGGTTTCTTCTATCAATCAAAGAGATTGAATATTTAATTTTAAAAAAGTTCACAAAATAATTTTTGAGGAGGTGTATCAAACTGAAATTTATCAAATGGTGTACAGACTGAGACTTCTTGTCAATAGTGAATTTGTGAACTGGTTGGTCTCCGCTATCAATTGAAGATATTGATTTCTTAAATATAGAGTTGATGGTTTCTACAATGAGAATTCCAGCAGTAAAATATGTAATTATGTAATTTGGAAAGTGTATCAGACTTTCATTAATAGAAATGCTGGAGTCTTCCGATATTTTGATTTGATTATGTAAAGTTTTTATCATTAATATTTTGGATCACACTATATGATCTATCATCATAATATAAGAGAGTGCAAGGAGAATAGAAATTGTAGATTGCAGATATATTCGAAGCTTTCATGAACATTCATATAGATTATGAAAATCTGATTGCTTTAAGGATAAAATTTGATTTGATGTGGACTAACCCATGAATGTTGAACTACAACTATAAAGGAAATATCAATATTTGCCAGCCCATGGAAGTCGAATCACAGGTCAATTCTTGATGAAATATGACATTGTCACGCTGACCAACAGAGAACGAGTGTCCATGGAGAATGTCTGGATTTTACATATTATCTTATGTGTATTGTATGTTGTTCTTCAAGGTACTTATATGTTTCTGTACTCTCGTTCATGACATCTCTATAATAGGATTCTTAATTGAATCATCTATTATTATTTAGATATTGTAGCAATTATTGCATATGATGGGGGTGCAAGCAACAGAAATTTTCTATGATATAGTAGATCCATAATTTTGAGATTACACTATTATACATTGAAGCTAAACCCAAGCATTTCTAATTTTTCATATTCCTGGAACCCATTATAAAGATGTTCAACCTTTTCCTATTCAGGACAAAAATTAGGTATTGAGGAAGCCAATTACTCAAGAAAGCTGAAGACAAGCATATCCAATGTTGGATGTACCAGAGAAGCCATTTCAGATGTAGATTAAACTGTGCTCAAATCAATAAGAATTTTTTATGTTTATCCTCTCCAGTTTCTCCACTTGGCCGACCAGTTGTCTTAACTAAGTATACTAAATTGCCATGCACTAGTAATTTCCACAAGTTCTTTAATTTGTCCTACTCGTACACAAAGCAATTGAGGCCACCATAAAATTGCAATCTTGACTCATTTAGTTTTATGATATTGGCATGATGTACATTTATTTGTGAGCACTGGCATTTATATGGTAAATGTGGAATGCTTATGATCAAATCCTAGATACTGGATGTCTCACTAGCTTCACCAATTGCACCAACTGTTTACTACATCCCAATCTGTAGCTTTTATTGCTGCACCTTGAAGACCCTGGATTTCTCTCACATTAAACATCTTATTAGCATGGGTAGAAAGTTGTTTAATGTCACAAGTGCATGTTGGCAAGATTTTTTTGTCCCTTGTTTAACTAATTGAGACATGAAATGTACCCTTACTGTTTGTAAACCATGTTGTGCTTTGACACAAACTAAAGTCCCACACTGTTTGATTTGAAAACTTCTTCACGTGTTGTTGCTACTTACTTGTATGAGGAAACACCTTAAAATTCATTGTTTTGAATTCTCGATTGCAGTTCTATACTTCCTAGCGTAGCTGTGTCCACATCCTTGCACGAGCCTTTGCTTGGAAACTGTCAAGATTACCCAATTTGGTCTATCCGAGGCTTTTCCTTGCTTGTTTCACTGCATTTACTCGCCCCAGAGTCATTTCCTTACGCGAGTCTGTCAAGTTTGGTCCAAAACAAGAAGCTATTCTAAGCTCTCTCCTCAAACCTGATCTAAATATAGTCTTGGGCTGAAAACATGATGCCATTCCTCTGTTTGCAGCGGTCTCAAAACTCAGAGATCTTGCTTAGTTTGTCACTTGTGGTCTACACCTGGACTAGTCTCGTTTCTTGTTATTTTATTCGCTCTCTGGTGTTTGTCATACCTTGGGTCACGATAGTCAAAAACTCTCGGTTGTTCTAGCCTTCTCTTTGACTACTCATACATGGGTATGCAGCAGGTGTACTAAATCTTCCTTACTTTGAGATGACATTCTAGTGTGACCTTGTCCAAACTTTGGCAGAAGTCATCAGTCTATGACTAGGCCTATTGCAACTAGGAGTGAAACGTGTTTCCTCCTCGTAGACCAAGGTGAGGTAGAGGTAAAGGTCGAAATCGCGTTAGAGATCGTTCCCAGCTATACGCTCAAGAGTACAAAGTTAAGAATCCTCACGATCTAGTTCACCTAACAGTTCACCTGACGTTCAATGAACATTTTCCAATAAACTTGCAATAGATTTGGAATCCATTATTCCCAGAAGATTCTGACATTAAAAGAACACCTGTACAACCTAAACATATTGAAAACTCCCACATTCATAGAATGGCGGATCAAGATCTAGAAACAGGGGAAAATCGTACAGGAACAAACCAAGATGCATCTCAAAGAAGTGAAAGAATGAGAGGTCCTTACATATACGGATGATCAAGGGGATACATAAGAAATACCCCTAGAGACAATAGAAAGATTTCGTCAAGATAAAAAAATTTCACAAAATGATGGAAATCTTGCTCCATGAAGAGAAAGAGAAATACTTTCTAAAACTCGCTTAGGGAGGAGTGAAACTGCCTCAACATTTTAACATTGAAACAATTGTCACTCGAGAGGAAGAAAATGAAACCTCTAAATTACAGAAACAAATCTAGGTCATGCAAGAGTAGTTGGCCCAAATGTTGCGAGATAAGGATAAACTGGTTAAACAATTTACATTAGATACTATTTTCCCATTTCCTTTTGACAAGGATTTGTACATGCCTCCTTTTCCTAGAGGAGTTGAATTGCTGAAATATGACAAATACTGAGGGATATCAGACACCCAAGATCACTTGAGGGAGTTTGGCACTTAATCAATGGAGTTCATGCATGATCAAGTGTATCTTATGCATTTATTCCCATGAAGTTTAGGTGGTCAAGCCATGGACTGATTTTCAAGGTTACTTACGAGAATCAAGACTTCTGATGAGATTGCGAACATGTCCATATAGCAATACTCACATAATATACAACATCTGGTCAACATACACAACTTATGCAACCTTAAGAAAAGAATTGGAGAACCTTTTCTAACATTTCTCCAAAGATGGCAACGATTGTATACGTACTCACACAAGATCCTTAAAACTAAAAAGCTTGATATCTTAATGGACAATCTTTTACTTAACTTCAGGTATAAAATACAACTTCAGGGTCCTTGTACTTTCGAGGACATGATTAAACAAGCCATCTTAATCGAGGAGTTCATGGTCAAAAAGGGAGAACTAACCCTTCAAAAGGACACTAAACAAGGATATAGTACCTATATCAAAGACAAATCTAGGTTTGTCAACAAAAACTGAGAGGTAGCACATGATGGGATGGTAGAGAGTATCACTCATAAACTACCCAAAACAACATATAATCTCTTTGATAACCTAAAAGCATTCAAAATCACTGAACCAGTTCCCATAGGTAACAAGATGTTTGGAAATAAAGCAAAGAATACATCTTGGGTCTCTCAAGTCTCACGAGAGGTCACACCTCTGGGTGAACCCCTCGACGTAGTCTACAAACATTACTCTAGAACATAGTTCTTACTCCACCGGAGTTTCCATGTCCTTATGATCCACAACCTTGGCCTTTGTGGTGGAAAGAGAATGCATATTGTGACTATCACTAAAACAAGGGTCATAAAACAAGTAAAAGGAAAACAAGACAACACTAAAACTAGGACTCCATTCATCCTCAAAGGTGCTACACCTCCCACATCAAATCAAGAAACATCACAATCTTCTGCTAACGCAATCACATGTTCTCGTGCCAAAGTAGTCCTCAAAGGCCCTAGGCCTTATGCTCCTGAGCAGGGTATACTTTAAGAAACCCCTCCTTTAGAAAAGGTGTAAAAAATTGGCGAAAGGTGTAAAACACTTGACAAATTTTATTTTATTTTTGTGGCGAAAAAATAGTTTACAAAGAAAAAATAATAATCTCCATTGGCGAATCATTCATAGTCTCTCAAACAATGTGTAAAATCTGGGCGAATTGTGTTATTTTAAAACCACAAAAAAATTATACATTGGCAAACAAAAAATAATAATCACATTAAAATTTGAATTTTTTGGGCGAATCATTTCATTGTATTCAAGGTTAAAAAAAACATATGCGAAGTCGATGGCATCGGAGGTTCGCAAAAGGTTTCATCAGTTTGAACTTTTATGTTACGAAGTCGTGAAAAGGAGATCGCATCATCAAGGGTTTTAGTCAGCCAGTTAGTCTGTTGGTTGCGAGACCGCGAAATGTTAATTCAAGCAGTTGTCGCATATTTGTAGCAGTTAAAGTAAAAGGACTTCCAGCAGTCACGAAAAGGGAGATCGCATCATCGGAGGTTTTATGCAGGCAGTTAGTCTGTTGGTTGTGAGACCGCGAAATGTAAATTCAAGCAGTTTTCGCATGTTCGCAACGGTTAAAGGCAAAGGACTTCCGGCAGTCGCGAAAAGGGAGATCGCATCATCAGAGGTTTTATGCAGGCAGTTAGTCTGTTGGTTGCGAGACTGCGAAATGTTAATTCAAGTAGTTTTCGCATGTTCGCAGTGGTGAAAGGGGAAAGATATGTCATCCTGCGAAGTCGCGAAAGGTTAAGATGAAGCAGTGTTCGCCACTTCACACCGGTTAGAAGGAAATGGGTTTTCACAACTGCGACAACGCGATTTGAAATGTGTAAGTTCTGAAGCTGCAACAGAAGGGGAATCTCATTAGAAGAGGATATAAGGCTTATCACAGGGTCGCAAGGATAAAGCGAATATTTGATTTAACTGTTGCGATAGCCCGAGAAAAGAAAAATAAGGGTTTCACAATTTCGTGAAAAGATTTCAAGGTTAAGTTGAACTGATTGCGACAGAGCGTAGAACGAAGGGTTTCGCAACTCATAAGATTGTACAATGATAATGTATTTTTGAAGCTTGAAACTTCGAAAGTACAAAAGAACAGGTTTTCAAATCTATTATCTAATTTCGGACAGCTAATGAGTTGACATTCTAAGGAAAATGAAATAAAGGCAGTAGTTACTACTGGTAGTGATCGATAATAGATATCCATGCACGTGCAAGCTTTTAAACTTTAAAGCCATTAAAATTTAACAATTTAACGCCGTGGCCCATTAGGAAGTTGCAGAAAACTAGAATTCTCAGGTATCTACAGCTAACAGAGCAAAAAGATTCAAGAATTTGCAGTAAGATCAGAATGGCAGAAGCAGAATCATCAGTAAAGAAGGGCATTGGAGAGGGCAGCAAGGTTTCATTGTCTGCCAAATTTGCAGAAGAATGGTTGAAGATTCTCCCTAAATCTTCCAATGCTCTAAGTGCTAGTGTCCACGCGTTTAGAGACGCTTACAGCTTCTGTAGAGATGCTCAAGTACCGTACACCAATGGAACTGAATTGTTCTTGTACTTTTACAAGAATAGGGTGGAGAGTGTTCCCGTCTCAAATCCATGGACGAGGAACCTGGGAAAGTTGATAATGCCGGAGGTATACGTGGATGTTGACCTTATCAAGGCGCTGGTAAATGCATATAATCCAACTACTCGGTCCTTTCATAGAAAGGATATGAGCGTTCTTTGTACGTTAAGTAAGGATGCTTTTGTTGAAGCATTTGATTTGCAAGGTCCCATGTCAGTTCCTATTAACCTAGAAAAATTGGCAGCAACATTTGAGAAACAGAGAGATTTCTATACAACACATGCAATGTTGCGACATATCCCGAGGGAAAATCAAAACAAGATGAAAAGAGAATTCCCAAAAATGGTTACTGATTTTATACCCTTGTCATACAAACTATGGTTACCCTACCATCTTCTATTACTCCTCCCAGTAGTCAAGCTCTTCAGAGATTGAGCACACATGTTACACCTTTGCAAATATCAAGGCCTAGTGCTAGTTTATCAAGGAGCACATATGATACATCTTTCGGGGATTTTAGTTTAGATGAGGTGATTGAGTTGTCCAAGTTTGATCTAGAAACCATCACAATTGAAGAGATGAGCATTCTACATGAAGCTTTGCAAAGAAAGAAGATGAAAGAAATGATGAGAAGGGAGTATAAGAAAAAGAAAGTTTTATATGAGATAAAAGACATATTTTATGATGCTTTTAGTCTCCTTGAAATGAATGAAGACAAGCCCATAATTGAGCAAATTGTCACTATTTTTGACAAAATAAAGGATGAAGAGCTGGATTCTAATGTTAAACTCTTTGAATGGTCTAAACGGAAATTTCATACAAAGGTACTTTAGAAGATGTCTAGTGCTATTGCACTTAGATAGGTTGATCTAGGAACCAAAATGGAGAGTGTGAAGGTGTTAGAGAATATTTTCTCTCTCTACACCAAGCTATGTGATGTGAATCTTTTTACATTGGAAGTTCAAAGGGCTATTGACCAACTACAAGGAGATTTACAAACTATAGATACTACTCTTAAGTTATCTCCTGGTTAAAGCTAAGCTCATTTTCAGAGGTTACTATCCACACAAGGTAGGCTTGTCGAGTTGCAAGCACAAGATGTAAATATTTGAGCTACCTTGATAAGTATTCAATCCATGTTGACCCTACACATGGAAGTATTGCATAAGGGACTAGCCTATGTTGAGACATTGATGAAGAAAGATAACCAACTTTCAACTCATGATGGCTTAGTTGACCTTGTTGCCCAACTAGATATTTAATATCAATCTCTAGAAGTAGCATGCAACAATTGGGATGCAGCATTGAAAATTATCATGGAGATGCATAAATCATTTTTGGATAAATACACTATTTGTGTACCACCCATGACATAAGTGTCAAAAAAGGGGGAAATGAATATAATGAGGAAATGAGTTATGAGAATAATACAGTTTTGAGTAAGGGGGAGTAATAATGCAGAAATAGGGAACAATAAATCTACTCAGCAAGAGTATCAAATTTAGTTATAGAAAGGAAACATTTACTCAGGGGGAGTTATGGGTAAATAAGGTATGACAGTTAGTCATAAGTTTTGAAAATTTTGAAATTTTGTATGAGAACCAAGTAATGTATAAATATTGTCTAAGTTATGCTCATAATAAGGATTGTATACGCATGACAACATGTTTTTGCCACTCATGTCAAAGGGGGAGATTGTTAATCTCAGATTGGTTTCGACAAGGTAGTGACGAAATACTTAGTCATTTTCTATCAGTATTACAGAGCAAGCTAAGTGATCAAAGCATGTCAAGCATCAGTTGCCAAACAATACATGTCGAGCAATATAACTAGTTAGTGTCAAGCACTAGTATGTGCCAAGTAGATAGTATGTGTCAAGTCACTCATGAGCTGAAAAATCTATACATGTCAAGTGATTTAGGAGCCAAGTAAATAGTGTATGTCGAGCCATTCAGAAGTCGAGTTACAACATTGAGAATGTAGTGATGGTCGAGCATCAAAGTCTTCAAATTTTGAGTGAATAGTTTTTGACATAGTTATTTATAATGGCACAAACTTCTATGTAAACCATTTTTGGGCTGACATAATGATTATTTTATGATTCTAGAAGATAAGTATGGAGGTATATTATGAATCCCTATGCATTACATGCAACCAATAAAATTAAGGGATGAATTAAGTGGCAATATGGATCAAACTCAGTCATTGATTCTTACCTAGTCCATTCCACCTATGTTTATTTAACAAGGAAAAACCTAAAGAGTTCGTATGTGTGGAAGGAGATGAATGCTAAGTGCAGAGAGAGCATTCATGGTGGCTATGGAGGTTATGACAATGATCTAAATTACAGAATCAATTAGAGAGAATAGAGGAAAGAAAAGAGAGGACAGAGGAGACATATCTAATCAAAAGGATCAAGGATTTATTAGAAAAGAGAAGATCTAACATCTAGCAATAGAGTGCTAACCGAAGAATCATGGTTTTGAACCATTTTAACAAGTGATGTAGAGCATATATCCTAATAGAGTAGTCTTAAAAAACTTGTGTAAATCTCTTAACCAAGTGCTTGCTTTATTGTAAGTTTAAGTCCTCTAACAAGGCCACTTTTAACAGGGTGTTGAAATCCCCTAACAAGGTGAGACCTAACAATCTTTGTAAGCTTTTAACAGGGTAGACCCCTCACAGGGTAGGTCATAGTTTATGGTCAAACTCATTGTAACCATAATTGGCTAAACTTTACAGCTGCAGTAGTGAAGATTTGTGGGTGCCATCTCCACCCTAGTTTTACCTTCTCATCGAAGGGTTCTTGGGTAACAAATTTATTGTGTCATGTGTTATTTGTTTCACATTATGGATGAACACGTATAGTTATCTATTTAAGTTTATATGCTAAATTGTGAGATGGATGTGTGGTAAATGTTTTATGGTTAAATTTTTGAAGTGTTGATTCACCCCCATCTCAAACTTTACTTTCCAATTGTTATTTCCAACAAATTATTATTCCTTATTGGTAGTGAGAAGGGGAGGGGGTGAATCAATAATCGACTCCAAAATTAGTTATTCTCTTAACCATTTCAAATACACTAAACAACAACCACTTAAATAAAAACACAATGATAAATGCAGTTAAGTAGAAGTATGTAAACTCACACGTAAAAGCATGCATCAATGGACACATAGACTTATACATGGAAAACCTCAATGAGAGGATGAAAACCATAGTGGGGATAATATACCCAGTAGCCTTTTGGTGTAGATAAAAGGTTGCTCAGTTAAGAGATACAACTTGTTCCTTCTAAGAACACATCTAGTTAAGAATGTCTGCAACTTGTTGGGATTACAATCAACCTATTAAGGTTACCTTGTTATATTATTTTAGCACATCTTTTGAGAGGCACCTAGTTAGAGGATTTATCATATGCCTACTACTAAAGCATGCTCGCTTAAGAGCTTAAAAAATGATTTCAATGGTTAGAAAGCAATCAAATATGATCTAGACTATATCGTACACCTTGCTTGATAGATCTCTAGTGTATATATCAAGAAGATTCCTTGATCTTCTCTTATCGCTTGGGTACTCACTATGATAGCTTTGGTATTGCTACTCCCTTTCTCTACTTGCCCCTGTCTGCAGTGCACTATTGAGTTGGGTTGATATTACTCTTTTTTCTTTTACTTTGTTCAACAATACTTGTTGTACCTCATTGAATTTTTCTCCTCTTCTTTTGATCTCATTCTACATATCCACTTATCTGCACATCTTTTCTGATATGCATAATATTATATTTATGGGTATCACAACCCTAGAAAAATATCCCACTCAAAAAAAAATTCAAAATTTGAATTGCACTACTCAGAATTTCATGAATAACTTGTGACTCTTACATCATAGGATCTAGACTAGTAACCTTGCCAATCTATGCTAGGTCTAGCCTCAACTTCTTTGTCCTTTCTTCTTTCTTTCATTTTGTTAGAATGGTATTCCCATTGCATTGCCTACCATGTCACAGTGTTGATTCATCATGCTAATTATAATATGCATCATCTCATCTTTCATATCCTATGTAGACCAGTGTAGATGTCTATTGGTAGTCATGAAATATTATACTTGACTTGAACAATTGGCGATCAATGACAACACTTTGGTGTGTAGAGTATTTACAACACCAACTGCCTTCCATAATACCTATATCATCTTAAAATGGATGCAGTTTCCTTTTTAAGACCTCTCATCACTTATCCTTTGTTGACTTCTTAGACCATGGATGGAGCCTTATTCAATTTTTTTCTCCTATTATTCACCATATCTTATAGTTTCATATACACATTCTTCTGGGCCTATTCTCTCCATCATTTGAGATTTGGTCAACCTAGGTTGACCTAGTCCCTAATGATTTTGGATTTTGGTGCTTGTAATGTCTAATGTTTACCAACTAATTTATTTCTCTCCCCTGTTGGCCTATAGTGAACTCTCCACTTAATAGTCAACCTATAGTTAACTCTTCATTTAACAATCAACCTTACGTCAATCTTTAACTTTTTTACCACCAGAAAACTAGAATAAAAGGAGGCTTGGGGAGTTAATTTTTTGTACACCAACTCAAATCAAGAATTCATAGGCCCTCAAGTACTCAAGGAATTCTAGAGCTGAAGGCATCCAAGAAAACGAGTTTCTTCAAGTGTTCAAGGATCTTTTGTGGGCATTTCCTCTTCAAGATCTAAAATTTTGTTGGCCATCACAAGAGGACATATATATTGAGGAATTCATTATCTTCTTCATTGATGCACATTTACATCCATGGCTCCATGATGTGGTTGTGGTAGATCCATTGCAACTGTGGATATATCCTTCATACCGAATTCAAGATCTACAACATACATTACAACAAACCCTTATTGACAAGGATTTTTATAAGCAAGGTGAATATTTACATTTATCTTGTTCCTTTACATTTATATTTAAAATTTATGGTTAATTTCTTAACCTAGGGCTTGACCAAGGCAAACCCTCCCCCAACAAAACCCCAAAAATCCTACTTTTCTATGTTTATTTGCAAAATATTAGTCGAAGCTTACAAATCTAAAACCTACTCCTTAGGAGCTTTTTAGACAAGCTCATTATAGAGTCATTAGACTATGTCAACTTGGTTGTAGGGCACCCTTCCAAGTCAATCTAAACCTTCTGTGTCCTTTTGTCAGGAGATTTCTGGGTTTCGTTCCTTTCGTTGTTTCATTATAAGCTCTCTTGTCAAATATTCAGAAAATAGTCTAGATCTGCGATTTTTGGAGTTAAAATATATCTTCCTTTATGCATTTCAAGGTGAGTCTTTCATATTTTATTTCCTTTCACATCTTTACCCTACATTTGCATCTTAATTGGGCTAATTGTCTACACATAGCATCTAGATTTACATTATTTAAGCAATTGGTTCAAATTTAAATACACATTATCCTATTAAGGGCCAGAGAGTATATTTCTTTGTATTGCATTCCCCTTTATAATTAAAATTTAGTACTGGCTCCCTTCTTCCTTTAGTTTCTAGCTAATCTAATTTGGATCATAAGTGGAATCATATTTGGAAATTACCTTCTTTTCTTTTAATACATATTTGAATGGCTTAGTGGCTCAAAATTAAGGAGATCTATAATCCTATTATAGTGCCCCCCTTTTCTCCCTAAACATTTTGATAAACCTGAATTGTCCCCACTTTTTTTGGAGTTAGATTGTGTTATTTTTTGTGTTTACCCTCTTTTGGTGAACTTGTCCTCTTACCCTCTTTTCTTTTTTTAGAGTTATATTATTTATTGTGGTTGTTTACCTCATTTTGGGTGAAACCAAAATCTTTTCCTCTTCTATTGTATTTTGGAATTAGATTTGGCTATCTTATTAATCTCTTCTTTTGCATTTCATGTATGCATTTCACTCATGTTCCAAAATTTGTTCAAAGCATTTTCCAACCATTCCTCTATCCCCTTTCTATAAAACAACATCCTCCTTTACTATATGTTCCCCCTAAAAGGAATCAATCTAGGGCATGTGATGTTTCCTTGTCCTCTCTTATGTCACTTTATAAGGAACCATAGAGTGAGATTATGATTTTAACCCCTCTCTTAATGATCTTTTTCTTTATCAAGGAAACTTAGA
This sequence comes from Cupressus sempervirens, assembly GCA_028749045.1. Taxonomy (NCBI): domain Eukaryota; kingdom Viridiplantae; phylum Streptophyta; class Pinopsida; order Cupressales; family Cupressaceae; genus Cupressus; species Cupressus sempervirens. Next base: position 828,928,424 of record CM053793.1, read on the forward strand.
GATTGATGGTAACCTTTCTCCTAATATAGACCTTATGTATGAGGACATTTTTAGCAAGGATTATTTTCTATCTTCTTTCAATTCCTCTCTTTTTTCTTCCATGGTATGTTTTCTTGGTAGATATATTCTTCCTTATGATGATTCTCCTATTTGGGATGAACCATTATATGATTACATGGACTAATATCTTTCATGTGAAAGAACATTATATATAAACAATGATATCATGGATTACACCTCTTCTATCTCATTTCCACATGACGTAGTTGATATTTTTCCTTCTCCTAAAATATGCCTTCTTCCTAGGGATATTTTAGCACAAGAGGAAAACATTATAAACACTTTCATCAATGTGGTCTTGCCTTCATTTGATGATCCTACTAGAGATGAATCATTAATGGACATCTAAAATCCCTATTCTAAAGATTCTTTAGGAAAAGAGGATACTGACAATCTCCTTAATTCTCTCTCTTCTAGTGATGTGTCTATGGAGAAGCAAGCTCTTAATCAAGTTAATGTTGTTCAACCTATTCTCACCCTTAAAGGTTGTCCTTCCATAACTCTTAAAGGGGAACATATATAGTGATTCTAAGGATTATCATATGGTGTCTCAAACATATCATACAACTTACTACTTCTCTTCCACCTTCTCAACATGTTCTCCCCCCTCCACCTTGTCTTTCTCAAAATATTGGGTTGGATTGTGATTTGGTATCACAATTACGTAATACACCTACTAATATTTCTCTTTGTGAACTTCTTCAAACATCTCCTACATATCATGAAGCATTGAAAAATGCTTTATCCACTCTTCCAACTCCATCTCCTAATCAAGATAACATCGATGTCTTTCTATAATGCATGAATACTACATCAATCCCACCTCAACTAGTTGTGTTTGATCATGATTATTTACCTCCTAAAGAGATTCAAGATCAGTGTGATGCTTTTTATGGTAGTTATCTTAGTTAATGGTAACCTTATTCGTCGAACCTTAGTTGATAATGGATCTAGGATTAATGTTTGTAGTAAGGATATGCTCAAACAAATTAATGTTGGTCTTTTACATATCAAAACTACTAGCTATTATATTTGTGGCTTTGATAATGTTTCTATGAAAACTTTAGGCGCCATTACTTTACCTATAAAAGTAGTTCCATCTATTATGAATACTCGTATTCATGTTATGCCTAGATCTCTCAATTACAATCTTCTTTTGGCTAGACCTTGGTTACATGCTATGCATGTTGTTCCTTCATCTCTTCATCAAAAAGTCAAGTTTATCTTAAATAAAGTCATGTGCACTTTGTATGCAAACACTAAGCCAAATAGTTGTCTAAAAGTTCAGGAACAACAAAATCAAGAATCTAATGATGATTCTCCTTCTACAAGTACCCTTCTAGGTGATGAGTGGGGATCCTTAGATTTCACACCAAATTTTATTGGGGAATATAGAATTAAGGACCTTCCATTCATGAGAACTCTCACAACTCCTTTCTTCACCGAATTTTTTTCTACTCATGATGAATCTATTAAATCTAGTGATAAAAATCATATGCCCTGAAGAAATAGGGGGTATAGGAACTCTTTAAACATGTCCATTTTCGATCATAATTTATGATGTGCACAACAATGTATTGAATCTCATTATTCATCCACATCCTCTCACATATCATCTCCTACTAATCAAGAACTTGTCTTACCTAAACTTCTTCGTGTTAAGGTGATTACTAAGCCTAAATGTAGAAAGAAACATAGTCAAAAACTTGTGAATCTTCTATTTTGCATGGATCACCGTTATCATGATCACTCTACTAATAATTTCCAGATTTAACAACTCGTTAATAATGAAGTTGTTCACATATATCCTTATAATGAGATCTCTTTTACTTCTGATTTCTTTAAATAAAATTTTAAGTCCCTATTATGTTTCTCTACACCATGTAACATTATTGGACTTCTTTCTGGGGGCTCATTGTCATACATGGCTTATTTCTTGAGTAGCATAATAGGTTTTTTCTCTTCTCTTGTTCCTATACTTGGGGTGCAAGGGAATCATTTCCTTCTTTTTCACTTTCTCATGGATCCACTATCCTTTGGATGAATGTTATTTTTTTATCATGTGACATTAAATCTTGCATCATTTACAATTGGATTTTCATGGTAGATAGATAAATTACCTTGAAGTCGCATAATAGTGTATCCTCTTTTTCAAGTATTTCTTTTTTCACTTCTTGCATGGTCTCTTTGCATTCTACCCTTCCATGACCTCATAGGAGTTGTGACCTCTTTGGTTTGGACTAGGTGTTGCTTGTGGATACTATCTTGATGTTGAAATTGTTTTATCCTTCTTCATCACTTCCTTAAGATGCCAAAATAAGCAATTATTTTTCCATCTTCAGAGGGGGGGGGGGGGGGGGGGGGGGAGCGGGGAGGGGGGGGGGGGGGCAGGCATACATGGTCCCCTTATCATTTTCATGTGTTTTTATTTTTTAAGCACATCATATAGAGTACATTAGCATAACACAACTTTCTAGGGCCAACTACTCTCTCTTTATAAATGTCTTGGATTGGTTGACTAGCATGCCACACACATTTGCTAGACCATTCAATCTATCCTAGAGCACATTAACCATTCTCACAATATAGGAATATTATATCATGGGAATGTAAAGCCACCACAAGGTGCAAATTTGTGGGATTAACTATTAGGAACACAAATCCACTAGACCATTCAATCCTCCCCTTTCCTTTTCTTTGTAAGATTGACTCTTGAGAACACAAACCTGTTAGACCATTTGATCCTAACTTCTTCTTTTTTTACATGGGATTGAGTATTGAGCACACAAACCCGCTAGACTATTCAATCTAATGTAGTGCACAATAGTAGAAGCCTTAGAGGAGATGTCCTAACCCCCAATAAATAATCACACAATGGAAGAATAACAATAATACAAAATTTAGATCCAAAATAATGTCAATTCTCATAATATAATCATACTATTTACATCCAAAATGCCCAACTATAAGGCCTTTTAGGTTACGGCCAAATACATAAGAAAATATAACAACTCTCCAAGATCTCGCAAGATCCAAGCTCTAGCTAGCCCAGATTCACAAACTAGTAGAAACCCTAAGAAGAATCTAAACTTGTGCTCATAACCCACCAAGCAACCTTCTTGTTTCTCAAGTTGCAGCTACAAGCTCTTCTCAAACTTCACTCCTCTCAGTTACTCCTCTTTAATTGACTTCCTCCATGTTGGATCCCATGTTGGATTTCATGCTCCATGCTAAAAAAAATAATGACAAGACAAGACCCTCTACTTATACTAAACCAAGCCACAAGTTGGCCTAGCAAGTTACATTAAATAAATCCTCAAGCCATAAGTTACATTAAATAATGTCACCTATTAAATGTCTTTTTCCCTCTTTTCTCCATTTTTATTTATTTTTATTTTTCTTCTAATTTTCTTCACTCTCTCTCTCCTCTACTTTTTTTTCTTTGTTTAAAATTCTTTTTCTTTTTCATTTAAATTTATTTTATGATGTAAGATGCTCTTGCATCAGACTCCCTAGGTAGATAGAAAAGTGTGTCCCACACTTTGATGCCAAAAGAAATATTTCCAACCATCTTTATCTTCACTAAAGGTTCCCAATCCATCCTAGACAAAAGAACAAATCTTCACACCAACCATCTCTACTTCATCCATTCAAACATCTGAATCGAATGAATCTTAGCAACCCAATTAGCATGCTTAGTCTCAAGAACAAACTGAACATAATGCTTCACCAACAATCTCTGCAATTAATCACAACCAGCAATAGCAATATCCTCAAACATGAAATCCATGTCATCATGAAACTTCAAAACCAAGTTAGAAACATGTAAATCATCATTCATGTCAACCAAACGTAGATCAAGAGCATACAGATCTGTAGTATCATGTAGATCCTCAATCACATCAACAACTTCCAACCCCACATCAATAGCAACATTCATGTCAACCATATCCATAAAAACTAGTACATCTTTAATCATTTTAACAACAACATATGAATGCATTTCCTCATCCACGGGTAAATCCTCATAACCAACAATCTTGTCATCCACAATAAGATGCTCTACAATTTTCATGTTAGATCAATCTAACTAGTCATGAAAAAAAATATCATTTCCAACATTAGTGAGGCTAGGAACCTCTTTAACAGCAACCACAGGTTCCTTTGCAAGTTTCACATCACACTCCTCAAATTGATCAACAAAACCAATTTCTACCTCAACCTTGCCATGCCCTCTTTTCTCTCAAACAAGTCTTCTAACTGCCAGACAACTCACTTATAGATCGATAGACTCCAACTCCATAAATCTCTACAAAACTCAACTAGTCATTCCTTAACTCAATCGATCAATCTAGCTTCCAACCGAGAAGACGTCTGTGAAATATTCTTCTCCACCACATCATGGAGATCTACAATTATTCCAAGGTACAATCTTCTCAGAGACATCTTCTAAGGTCTTCGCAAATCCTCTACAATAAATCAATGCTCTTAGAATTGACTAACCAAATCAAACTTTCGATCAATAAGATTGAATTTCTATCTTTGCAACCATCGATCCATCTAGAAGTCCTCTACAATTGTAAGTCAGAACCACAATTTGCTACTTTACAACAAAGATATCTAGGACTTCAAAAGGAACAATGCACCACAAGATCGAACTTAGCTCTGATACCACTTGATGCAGTGCAAGGCAGGAGAATCCTTAAAGGAGATGTCCTAGCCCCCAACAAATAACCACACAATGGAAGAATAACAATAATACAAAGATTTAGATCCAAAATCATGTCAATTCTCATAATATAATCATAATATTTACATCCAACATTCCCGATTGTAAGGCCTTTCAGGTTATAGCCAGATACATAAGAACATACAACAACAACTCTCCAAGATCTTGCAAGATCCAAACCCTAACTAGCTTAGATCCACAATTTGGTAGAAACCCCAAGAAGAATCTAAACTTGTGCTCATAAGACATTGATCAACCTTCTCATTTCCCAAGCCACAACTACTAGCTCTTCTCAAACTTCACTCCTCTCTAGCTGACTTTCTCCATGCTAGATCCCATGCTCCATGCTTAAATGAATAATGACAAGACAAGACCCTCTACTTATACCAAACCAAGTGATGAGCCTCTAAAAGGCCATTATTTTGAGAACCTTTTATCTTGTTTTTAAATAATTATCTTGCAAGAAACATTTTATGAATCTATGATTTAAGCAAAAGAACTTATGTTTTATGAATATACTACCTATATGTTAAGACATGAAGATTGAAGTATAGATTGTTCAGTTATGTTGTGTTTTCTTGAATCTATGGCTTTTTATGGTTTAAAAATGAATATTACATGTTGATAAATATTTCCTCATCCATGCTATGTTTGGGTAGGTTACTTCCTACAACCATAGGATTTGCAAGAGTGATAATTTGAACATTATACCTACTAACATTCATGATGAAATGAATGCATGTGTCTAAAAGTTGTTGCATTTAATGCATTGTAGGTGTTTTTCATACATATTGAAGGCAACATTTTAGTGATGAGTCAAAGTTGACCAGATGATTGATGAATCACTGCATAAGTAGATCATGGTGTGAATTTTGTTATGGCAATGCACACAAATAGCTTCCTCAACCTGCTATAGTCTTGGAGGAGTTAAAACATAGTTAATAGTATTTCTATTGTAAACTTTATAATCTGTTGTAACCTTGAAAGGGGATTTTGATCTTTTCCTGGTTTTGACAAGAAGGAAAATAGAATAGATTGTTCTATTTAGCAGAGTAGAATCTTGTTTCAAATGTAATCTCTTATTATGAATGAATAGAATATAGAGTTCTAGTTTCCACCTTCAAACTTGATTGTTTGTTGTTCATTCATCCAAGGGGGTCCACTTGGTGAGTGAACTTCTTTGTTATAATAGATTTTCTTTCTTAGTTTGTTTCTTTGCAAAGTAGACTTCTGTTGTTCTTGCAGCCATTGATAACAAAATGATTGAATTGTTCCTACATCATAGGTGCTTAAATAGATTTATTGTTTGCAGCATTACTCTAAGCTTTAAGGAAAATATTTTTTCAGTTGCTAGCTTAGTTTCCTTCAACATTTCTTTCCTATTGTAGTTGTAATGACTTAAAGAGGAATTAGAGCAGATACTTTGCAACCACCATCTCAAGCTTACACTCCTAGGTTGACAAATAAAATGAAGTCAGTATGTTATTCTTAGGAAAATACATGATTCTTTCTAGTTATGGAGTTAATGTAGAAGGATGTCCAATCCTTTATTACTAAGGTATTTAGTTGACCGGCTACTATGAAGAAAGGTAGGGGACTTAGAGAACTACCACATAAGTCCAATGGTAGTTTAGGAGTATACAAAATGGAGTTATCTAATTTGATATCAGACTTCAAGTAAGACATCATTAACAATGTAGCCACTCAACTAGACACCATGCAATCCCAAAGAAAGAAAGATGAAGTCGATGCCATGTTGACTGAATATTGTCCACATTGTAGAGAAAAGAAAAATCATTGTAGATATAAGTTTGTTGCAAGTATGGAGACACAACCAAATGCCAACCAAGTTCAAAGCCATTGATGAAAATGGAGAGGTACTCTATGTCGCTCAAAGAAGGCCATGGGATCAAAGATAAGGTATATCACAAGATCCTCTTCAAAGTTATCATAATAATAATCAATGGAAAAAAATTCAAAATACTAGTTTTAGTGGAAATCATAGTTGGCAACAACCCCAATAGGGTTGGCAGCAACCTCAACAGGATTGGCAGTAACCTTAGAATTGGAGCCCCCAATCTAGTCAACCAACCCTATTGCCACCAACTCAGCAGCAAGCTCTAATGCCTCCTCCTGTAGCCACTTATACTCCTTCCAAGTAGACCCAACTACTAGTTCAACCTAACTCAAATCCAAAGAATACTAAATTGTAGACTCAACAACAAAGTTATGCCATCTCATTGAATGATATTCACTTAAGGTTAAGCACCACTCTTCCTGCACCCCAAAAACCCATAATAACTGAAGTTGAGGATCCTCTGACTAAGCATACATATGAGTTAAATTAGCATACCTCTCCTATAGCCAAAGAACCCTTATTTCTCCATAGGTTGATAGAACAAGGCCAGTCCAAGGAGAACCATGTAGTCATTAATTTTCTTAATCAACTAAAATAGATGAGAATAAAAATACCATTGTTGGATGTTATTAAAGAAGTCCCTGCCTATACTAAAGCTATTAAGGAAGAATGTAGTAAGCAGCCAAGAAGGAAGAGAAAAGATCCAAAAACCATTCATGTCCTAGGACAGTTGTCTGACTTAATGTTGGAGAAATTAGCTATACCCAAATACTCTGACCCTGGGAGTCCTGTAGTTACAATTACTATTCATGGCATCCAAGTTCAAAATGCTTTAGTTGACCTAGGAGCATCTACTAATGTAATGATAAAAGAGGTATGGTCTCAACTGCATATCATTGGCCTTAGAGAGACACCCACCATCCTTCAACTTGTTGATAGCTCTACCATTAAACTAGATGGGATGATAGATGTTATAGTCACCCTAAATTCCTGGGAATATCTAGTTGATTTTGTTGTTCTCTCCCCAAAAGCTAATATGGGAGGATATCCTTTAATCTTAGAGAGACCATAGTTAACCATTGTAGATGCTTATATAGCTTGTTGATCTGGGAAGATGACAATATCTAATGGAGTTCATACCAAGAACCTGACTTTATACTCCCTTGCTCAACCATTATTACTAGATGACCAAGTAGTTTGGCCAGACTTGGGTGATGATGATCTAGAAGCCAATTCTATCCATCAGTTGATGATGATAGGAAGAGAATCATTCATAGTTGTTCGAAAAGAAGATGAAATAATTTCATCCATTATTCTAAATGAATATGGAAAAAAATCTCCGATGTGTCCTCAAGCTGAATATATCTTAGAAACTATTCTACCATCTTTGAATTCGCTACATCATTCAAAAGCTTCACAGTTTCTCCATTCATTATTACCTCATGAGATGGATTCTTCTCCTATTGCTCAATTATTCATGGCAGATAAGGTTATTAAGATGGAAATTGGTCTAGCTAAGGAACTGAAAGTAAACAATGTCTTATCACACTCCCAACAAGAAGCTATGTTGCAATTACTACAGGAGAATCAAAGTGCATTTTCTCAGGATTACATGGACATGAAAGGATTAGATCCTATGCTCTGCACTCACAAGATTTATATCAGCCCTGACTTCAAACTTGTTAGATAGCCTCAGACGAGAGTTAATCCTGTCTTAAAAGATATTGTTAAGAATGAATTGTAGAAACTATTAAGTGTTGGTTTTATATACCCCATCTCTGATAGTCAATGGGTCTCACCCTTGGTCATAGCACCCAAGAAGGGAGAAAAATGGTGAGTTTGTGTAGATTATAGGGAGCTTAATTTAGCCACTAAGAAGGACCATTTTCCATTACCATTTATAGACCAAGTCTTTGACAACCTAGCTAGCAAAAAGTATTTTTCTTTTCTGGATGGTTTCAGTGGTTACAATCAAATTTAAATAGTCCCAGAAGATCAAGAGAAAAAAAATTTTACCTGCCCATGGGGAACATTTGCCTATTCAATATTATCTTATGGTTTGTGCAATAGCCCAACCACATTTTAACGAGCTGTCATTAGTATTTTTTTAGATATTTTTGCTGACTATATGTAGATCTATATGGATGATTTCACTATTTATGGTGTTACTTTTGAAGAAGCAAAAGAAAATATAGAAACAGTACATAAAAGATGTTAGGACTATAACCTTTCTTTAAAAAGTGAGAATTGTTTTATGATGATGGAAGAAGGGGTAGTCCTTGGCCATTTCATTTCATCGAAGGGCATCCAAGTAGATCCAACAAAGATTGAAGTTATCAGTACCTTGTTGACACTAGAGAAGCAGAAGGATGTATGCAATTTTTTTGGACATGTTGGATATTACAGAAGATTTATTAAAAACTTCAGTCAACTTGTAGCACCTCTCTACAACCTGCTCAAAAAGGATTCATAATTTGTTTGGGATTCTGACTTTGCAGCATCCTTCCTAGAGCTTAAGGAATTTCTTACCATAATTCCTATTTTGAGAGGGCCCAATTGGGGCCTACCTTTTCACATTCATATGGATGCCTCAAACTATGCTATCGGTGTTGTGCTAGGACGGAAAGTAGACTTTGTTGAACATGTCATTTTTTTCATCAATAAGAATTTGCAAGGTGCAAAATTTAATTACACGGTCACTGAAAAGGAATTACTTGTGGTCATCTATGCCCTCAACAAATTCAGGCATTACATAACTAGATATGAGATATTTGTTCACATTGACCATTCTACTATAAAATATTTGGTGAACAAACCTATAATTTCAGGAAGATTGACTCGATGGTTATTGCTGATGCAAGAATTTGACATCACCATAGTTGATAAGCCTAATAAGGCCAATGTGGTAGCCGAATTTCTCTCTCAGTTGCATCTCCCTGATGATCTTACAACCATTTATGATAGTTTTCTAGATGAGCACCTTTTTCTATTGGCCACACAAAACCCATGGTATGCAGATATTGCTAACTACCTCACTACAAGAAAAATGTCAGTATACTTCTCTGCCCAAGCTAGGAAGCTACTAGCAAAGAAGAGCTTTAATTATTCATGGATTGTTGGATTTACGTTGTATACTGGCCCTGATCAAGTCATGCGTAGGTGCCTAAGAGAAGATGAAACATATGATGTCTTGAAGGCATATCATGATGAACCCTGTGGAATTCACTTTATGGCCAAAATAATAGCCTTCAAAATCTTAACTAGGTATTATTGGCCAAGTCTACACAAGGATGCAGCTAGATATACAAAGAAATGTGATAAGTGTCAATAAATGGGAAGACCCACTAAGCTAGATGAAATGCCCCTGTAGCCTCAAGTAGTTGTCACACCCTTCGACAAATGGGGGATTGACTTTGCAGGACCCATTGAGCCTACTTCACAAGGAAAATCCTACATTCTGGTGTGCACTGACTACATCGCCAAATGGGCGAAAACTAAACCCATAAAACGCCCAAGGGATATCAACGTGGCAAAAATTTTGTATGAATCCATCTCTACATAGTTTGGTGTTCTTAGGCAATTGACATCTGATCAAGGGACTCAATTTACATCAAATTTGATAATTGTTCTTATGAAGGAGTATACTATTAGGCATGGTAAATCATCACCTTATCATCCTCAAGCTAATGGTCAAGTTGAAGTTACTAATAGGGAGTTTGAATCTATTCTCACCAAGACTATAGCTCTTCATAGGAAGGACTGAGCAACACGCCTTCCTAAAGCTCTATGGGCTTATAGAACTACCTAGAAGTCCACAACTGGTTTTACTCCCTTTACGCTTGTTTATGGTAAGTCAGTCATAATGCCTATTGAATTCGAATATAAAAAATTGAAGACTATCCTGGAGTTTGGGATAGAGCTTAATATTGTCCAATAGGATAGAATCTTGAATTTAAATAGCCTTGATGAATGTAGGAAATCTACATTGAACAATATTGAGCTCATTCAACACCAAAGGAAATAGTGGCATGATAAGTTTATCAAATAGAAAATGTTTGATGTAGGTGATTGGGCACTCCTTTATGACTCAAGACATTAGAATAATCCAGGGAAGTTCCAAACATGCTGGTTAGGACCATATGAGATTGTTGTTGTATTTCCAAATGATGTAGTTCATTTATCTACCATTGATCCCATTTTCTTTAAACTACTTGTCAATGGGCACCACCTCAAGCTTTATCATAAACCAGCTAGCCATGAAGAATTCCTACAACAATTTTAGCACAATGAGGATATTGTCATTCCTATAGCCACTGAGTCTGGGTCTTCTACTCTGACTCCTGTTAGTTCTTGACTATGATCAAGACATTCATAATAAACACTTCCTTATTCAAAGTACTTTCTTCGCATTCATTCCACTTTAAAATTTCTCTCTTTCATCTTACTATTCCATCCCATGACTATCAATTTCGATGATCATTTCAGAACATCTTTCCTACAGTAGTTGTTAGGTACCTTCCGCATAACTCTGCATGCATTTTATTTTATTCATGCTTTGTTGTGATTTGGTATTATTTATATTTTTTCACTCTTGCTTATCTTGGCTTGGTGGGACCCATGCCTTCATTTATTTGGAGGGAGGGAAATATTTAAATGGTTGTTTGTTTATCTTTTTTTTTTTAAATTCAAATCGCATGTACCTTCAAAGTGCATTGAGATGACTAGAAATAAGTGCATATTTGATATCACATGTTGGTGACTTGTCTTGCAATTGCATCATTATGAAATTAACGACATTAAAAGTAGTTATTTAACTTTTAATCATAATTTGCAATGTGTTCAAGCTACAAACCTATACATGCGCAAAAATCATGAAATTTGATGCAAAGGATATTATGAGATATGGTGCATTTAACTTCTCAAGTACACACCATTTTTCTGAAAAACCAAAGCCAGTGTTGTAAACCTTGATTTGCTAAGCTTTGAACATCATAGTTTTTCCACAATTCAACTGTAATTAACCATGGGTAGAGGTATACAGAGGAATGAGCCTATTGATCATCAAGTTCTTTAAGGAGATGCAGCCAGCTATGAAATGTTTAGGAGAAGGGGATGGCTAGATTATTGCCTTAGTTTGAATAGATTTAATAAAGAAGTAGCTCTTCAATTTATGACCACCTTAAGGGATAGAGTTGCAGTTGTTAAAGGTCTAAGAATTGAGTTCTCAAAGGAGGTGATAGCGGAGATCACTGGGTTGCCCCAAGAGGGTGAAAATTGGGAGAAAGTGTTTGACTTGAAGACGGCTAGGGCACAATTCAGTATACACCAAGTTCCACCATTGGACATTGATAAGAAACAAGGAACTTTGAGGCTATCCTTGCCAATGGAGTTTATTCAACCTATTGTGTTTATCATCTAGTATTTCACGTGTGAGGGACGTTACAAATACCTACATGCCCTGCATTTCAAAATTTTAGCTCACTTATGACATGATTATAGATAGGTAAACCTTCCAAACTTCATGTTTAACATTATTAAGAAGCAAGCTTCTCTAGTACAATCAGGAAGTGATCAGTCAGTGTCTCATCATGGTTTGATAAAATTAATTGTAGAAAGAGAATTAAATAAGCAAGCAATTGGATCATGGGAGGAATTCCTGTAGTTAAAGGAGGTAGAACCTAGGTTGGTTGGCCCTAGAGGCCAGGGTGTAGGATGAAGAGAAAGAACATCCTTAAGATTTTGTAAAGTTGTCCCTAGAGTTGAAAATGCTCGTAAAGCCTCTCCCTCTAGTCTTAAACCAACTAATTCACTAGTACATTAGGCCCCCATTTTCGACCAAAATTTTTGACCAAAGGCCTATTTGGGTTGTTAAATTCATTTTTTTTGAAAAAATGGGCCCGATATGGTCAAAATTTAGACCAAATTTTGACTATGGTAAAATTGTTTAAATTTCAACCTTCAGAACATAAGAAAAAAGGTTACGGCAATGTTAATTTTGTTTTGGGGTGCACTGTGACTGCAATGGGCGAGATTTTGGTGCAGGGTCAACAGGAGAGGAGAAAGGAGGTAAGAATCTGGTCATTAGATATCATTCCAAGTTTGTTATCTATCAAAAAGTTGTAGAGGTGGATTCCAAAGCTATTCAATGCTTTTACATTTTCTCTTTCTCTTCTACTCATCACAATTTTAAAAACAGAGCCACTGTTAATTCTTCCAGGTCACAAAGTTTTTTTATAGATGATGTTTAGGTTTAGGGTTAGCATATATTTAAGTGCAAGGATAAAGCTGTGGAAAATTTATATTTCTGATATAATGCATTATTCATTTTTTGTATTTCTTTTACATGTAGGGAATCTCGAGATGTCTTGGTGTTGGAAAAATCTGGATCAGAAACAAAGAATGTAATATGTCATAGCTTCTCCCATTTGCTTTTTCACTCAAATTAGCAGCATTACCTCTGACAAAATTTGATCCAGACCCATTCACACAGGTTTGTGGCCATTTTACTGTAGATTTCTTTGCTAGACATTAAACAAGAACTCAATCTTTGGGAGGATTGATATATTGTAGAACATTTGTATCTGCATTCCTTTCCTCTTCATTCCAGTAGTTTATTTTCATCTTTCTGTATGGCTTGCATCCACAACATGACCTTGTTGAGTCAGGAGTCTTTTTCACTACTTTATTTAAAGAAGAAAGGAAGCTTAGCTTGCAAGTTTTCAAAAGAACTTCATTGTAGAGTTTGGAGCCCCAACAATGTAAATACTATGAGGAAACTATACGAGATGCATTGTTATAAGTTATACAAGATTTCCTGGTGCAATATAGAAGTACCATTTAAAGGAACTATTTCTCCAAAATAGAAAATGTAATGTAGTGATTCTAGCAGATGATGTGAAGATGGGTATGCTTGTGTGGGAGAAAAAAGAAGAAAAGAAGCAATTTGCTTTATCATCTCTAGCTAAAGGCACAACTCATACTCTTGAAGTTGTGTTATATTCTCTCACAGATAGTCCTGATATAAATAATTATTCATTTTTTCCCTCATGCTTGTGCTTTGAATGATTAGGAGTAGCGTGTATCTTGTTGGTGTTTCAAATTGTTGAAACTATCAAGCAACAAAATGCTTAATATCACAGTGAAATGACTCACACAATCTAGGGATTAGCCAATTCCCAATATCAACTATATGAATGAATCACTATAACCCAACTTCAACAAAACCAAACGATGGTTTCCTACTCTTCTGGCTCTGCTAAACCAAGGCGAGTATACCTAGGGATAATTCTAATGCAACTGTGTATGAAATTATCTTAGTTTCATTCTAATTCTCATCTATTACCTTCACATACATAGACAGCTCAATTCAATTCTTCAATGCTCTCAAACTTATACACATCCCTTATATGCAAATCTGGTCATAATTCTCCTAAAATTTACAAATTTTCCTGGAAATAATAGCTACCTAAAACTCAGGAATTAGATATAAATGAGTTGAGACCAGCATTTATAATTCTTGAATAGGATTGAAATAAATTTGATTTTATAAGATGACTTAATATGCAGTAGCAGAATTCATCCTTGTTTACTTCTGATTTATTAGACCAATGCCTTATCCATTGGGTAAGAAATTGACTATTGGCGGGAGATCTAATTCAAATAACTTGTATAAGAATTAATCAACTGCAATCACCCATCTCCATTCTTATGCAATATCCCTTTTATGAACTCATAAACCCTACTGATTTACTGAAGCATTTATATAATTTCTTGAATTAAAAGCAACAATAAAACCAGCATACAACCCATCCAAACTACATCCAGCTGAATAAACCTTATTTAAATGACTTCAAAGTAAACAAACCCATAAACTGGAGATAGAAATTGATGACACAGATATAGTGTAAATACCTTGTTGTATTATCCTTTTCATATGACTAATACAATAACTAATAGAAAACCAATTGAATGCCCATAATAGATTGCCATTTCTGTCATTTCAATTTGCTTATCAGACAGTACAATGGAAGCAAACTCAAAACCCCTGCATACTATTGGACCAACTATATATGTACTCTTCTTGAAAGAAAATAAAAAATTATATAAGTCTCGAACGATCACAATGCCTTGAAAACTCATTTATATAGATATGAGTTGCAACAAGCAAAGGGAAAATGTGATTGACAGGTGTCCAAGGAACAAAACATTACACAAAAGACAAATAGGTCAACAACAGAATGTCAGGCGTATCAAATATTCTTTTAGGTAGGCCCATTCCTGTTACTACTGTACTTATCAACTTTTGATTTGTCTCTCATTGTTCTGGATCCTCATAATACATGGCTGCCAGGCTAGCCAATGAGGGGTGATCTTGTGATGCCTTCAGATCAGTTTGTTCCTGTGGGTTTTCACTGCTTTCACCTTGACTAGGCACTATTTCCATTTCACTTTCTTCTTCCTTCAATTCTGGTGTTGATGTGTCAATGACCTGCACCTCATCTTCCTATTCCCTATCATTATTTGAACTGCCTTCCTCCAATTGTTGGTCCAAAGGAATATCTGCCATCCATGTGTTAAACTATATGTCATCTGGCCAGCTAAACCCCAGGATATCATTTTGTTTCTTTAATATATAATCAGCCTCCTTTTCAAAACAAACAAATTCTTGCCTCAAATAATCAAAAAATAACTGGACTTCAACCAATTCCTCTGTCGTGGTGGCCCACCAGGCATGCCCCTTTTCATTAACAACTTTATTTATCCTTATGCAGAAAAGGTCATCCAGTTGTTTACTCCATTCATCCTTATTTTTCAATTGTTCTTTCTATCCAAACCACAAGGAAACAGATCAAATTTTTGATTATTGTATTTATTCAAATAAGAAACAATTTTTAGTTGCAAAGCAACTCTCCTGTTATCAAAATCTGTCAAGTCATTAGCAATATCATATAATTTTTCAATATGGTCATTTGAAGACATTGTAACTAAATAACATAAAAGGGTGATTTCTTTTTCCCTTTTTCCCCACTTGTTAACAATAGGCTTGAGGATTTCATCATGGGTTTTCAGTTGCTCCCATATACTTATTACTCTTGCCAACTGATCAAAAAGAAAGGGCCATTCAATCTTATCTACCAAATACATTAGGGCCTTTCTAAGCTTATCCTCATATTGCGTATTTAACTCTACATGTAAAGCCCATAGCTTATTTTTTTCTTCTTCAAAATCCTTAGCTGTATAATATTCTGGCCTTTGAGGTGTGTCTCGTAGTTCTACAAGGGGGGTGGATTTAAAAGGTTCCACTGGAGGATGGGGGTATGTTATTCTTGGCCTTGTGGACTTCCCCATTACCTTGTTTTCAAGTTCAATTCTCCTTTTTACCTCCCTATTATAGGCCTCAATAAGTGTTTCATATTTACCTTATAACTCAGACATGGCCTGTTCCTCCTTCTTTGCAGTATCCAAAAGAAACTTGGAAGATTCCACATTCCAAGATGTTGCCTGCACATGTGAGGTATCAGCAACTCTTCTCACAATTAAGCTTCCCATCAACCCAGAGTCATCTGACTGCGATGATGTGGGTTTGGATCCTCTTCTCAGTGACCAAATGACCAATGTAGCTTGATCTTCAATGAATGCAGTGCCTTGAAAGTTCTCTTTATTCTAGTCTTGCAAAGTCAATTTATTTGAAATAGAACTAAAAACTAAAGCATCAGCAATATCCCAATTTGGCAACAATAAAATGTTAGATGACTTGACCATTTTCCTCCCTTCCTCAGGGCTTATATTCTGCAATTCTTTTATCATTTCTCCTTTAGTTTGGTTTTGAATGGAAGTTTCATCTATTTGTGGATGCTCTGTTTTCATCTTTTTACATTTCTCCTCAAAAATGTTCATGTTTTTTCTCCATGCAAACTACTGAAAAGCCCTAGATTTAACAAAATTGTCATCAGTCAAACATTTATGACTTTCCTGCTCTAACACAAGGTCCAATTCCATGCCACTATAATCTGCTATAGTTAGATCCAAACTTGGGAGGGACGGTTCTGGAGGGTTACCCTCATCTAATTCTACTTGAGTAATAAAAATACCTCCCTATGATCCCATCTGTTCGATCTGTTTACCAGTGAGATGTTCTTCTCCAATCCTCAGAGGGGACTGAGTGGGCGAATATTCCTCAACTTGAGGCCTTTCTTCTGTTATTACCTTCTGCCTCTTAGGACTAGGCTCATCAGGTCTCTCCTCTTGGGCTATACTAGTGGATCCTTTTATTTGTTTCCCCTTATCTATAGGAACCTTTTTATTCTAAATTATAGTATACCCAGGCCTCTTTTGTACAATTATTTTACCAGCTCCCACATTTGGGGTGAAAGCCAATCTCCTTATTACCTCTCTGGCCTTATCAGGATAGGAATCAATAAAAATTTGTTTCTTTTCATTCATGACTTCCATTATTTCAGGGAAGGTATTCATGAGTTTACTTATTTTGTCAGCCTCTGTAACAACATTATCTAAAGGATCATATTTATTATCAAAACAATGAATGAATTCTAAGACCCAGGAATAAACTCTCCACTTTTCCTTTTTAGTTTCCTGCTCTTGCAATGAGAATTCATTCCTTATAATGTCCTCTGGATAATAAGAATCGTGCTTGACTGGTCCCAACTTGATTCTATGCCTCAACATCTGATTGAAAAATCCCTCAGAATCACAAAATTGGGGATGAGAGACAGCCATCATATACTGCTCCAAAATTTTATGCAAAAAGAGCCATCCCTCTTTTGTAATCACAAACTAATTGGCCACTATGCAGGTAGGTAAAATTGACCCTAATTGCCTTTTCAACAAAAACATTTCTTCAACTCCCCCTAACTGCCACAAAACTTCAGCCACTCCTACCTTCAAAGGTACTTGGTAAGGCAAAACATGAGGACTCCCTTTAAAACCATATATTTTGAAAATAGTAGAAACAGAGTACGAGATGATATCTCCCCAATTATGTGAAACTTTCAAGTCATGGGGGTTATCCATAGGCCTAATGAGACTCATTAGTGCTTTAGGGATTCTGGGATTGTCACTCAATATAAGGCACCTCAACTTAGAAGCAAAATATCTATCAAATCTGACAAAACTAGCATTACTTACATCCTAGGTCATATCTGCACTCCACAACTGGACTGGCAGTATTTCCCCATTCTCCTCTCTATTTAGTTCCATCTCATTACTAAAATATGTCACTCCTTTGAACAAAAACATATGCACATAGAGAGTAGTGACCAAAAGTTTTTTCCACCTTGCCCTTCACAATCCCAACTAAACCAATGTGAATTTATTTAGCCAAAAAGGAAGCAAAATAAAAAATAACATCTACATCAAAGGAAGCAATCTGAACCATCATGTACATAAAACCAATGGGCATAAGTTCTTGCTCATCTTCACCAAAAACTCGGCATAAGGTCCTGTATATCTCTACAGCCTGGGAAGTAAAAAGACTCTTCTTAAAAGGCTCTCTAAGGGATACAGTAATTACTGGAAAATTTCCTATTGTACCAATATGTGCCCTTAGTGCACCTCCCCTGATTACATCCTTCTTTGCTTTATATTCATTCTCTAATTCTAGCAGATTGATTTGCACATGGTAATCTGATAATGGTTCTAGGTGAAAAACCTCTCTAATTTCTTCAGGAGTAATTGAGACCAGAGGCACACCATCCTTTCTTCTTACAACCCTAATGGCTTGGTCATAATTCTTAGCAATGGCTTCAAGCAAATCATAATCCATGAAAACACTTGGGACTACTAACTTTCCCAAATCAAAATTCCAGGCATTAGCATGCGGGGTAAACAACTTCCTTTCTAAAAACCACTTTTTAAACAAGATAAGACCAGTTTGAGTAGTTGTTGCATCCCTTACCCAATTCCCCTTATCATATAGGCCATTTGCAATTTTAAGCCTAGGGTTTAAGGAAATCAATTTTTTAACTTGTGTAGGCTCTACAGTAGACTTTGGGAGTAATTCTAATAAATCATCATGGACATTCCTATCCATATAGTTAATTTGCCTAGAAAATGGCTTCTTAGGAGGCATTTTGACAGTATTGAGAGAACTGGAATGCCACAGAGGTTATAGTATGAGTACTTACTTGATTTACTGAACTTGCTCTTCTCTGAACCTCTGTAATTGATCTCGAACAACTGAGGAATAGTTTTCACGTTCTTACCAAGCTTAACACGATGAAATCAATAGGCTCTTGTGCTCAAAAAATCTACACTCTTTGCTCGCTTGGGACTAGAATTAATGAAAATCTCCTGTATTATACTCTATTTTTTCCACACGCAAAGCTGTCATTTATCATAAATGCGCAAGAAGAAAAACAAAGTGGCGTCGCATTTTCTTTTTTAAACTTGCTTCGTTGATCCATGAAAAATCCTACGACTTGGGAATGACAACTAGGCTAACTCAGCTTTCTTCTTAACACATTGGCAGTCAAACCAATGAAATTCCTCCATCTGTACCTTTCCTTCAAGGCTAGTGCTTCAAACTGAGCCCATGGATGACCACAGACACGTGTCATCAACTCACTAACTTGTTATACATAACTCTCGAGCACCTTTCCATAGCGAGCTATCGATAACCACTGATCTTACTTTAATCATGTGGCAGATAATTGAAATAACCTTTAAGAACACAATGGTGGGTCCCTTGCTCATTAACTCGCTATACTTATTTATTGCACATCTCCTCATAGCGAGTTAATGAGCGTCGTCGATCTAGATTTGATCTTGCGGCCAGCAATTTACTACAATAGTGGTGGGCCACCACTTGCCAACTCGCTATACATAACTTCCAAGCACTTCTTCATAGTGAGCTAACGATGGCCTTTGATCCTGGCTCGATCTCATGATAAAAAATCTTTGTACTTTATACACGGGAAGTGGGTCCATGATACTGCTGTCGTTGAGCTGGCTCAACACGCTGGCACATATATATTTTTAAATCTCTTGATGACATCACATGTCTTGGGCCTCACTGTGTTTATGACTTTCAGGTGGGTCGCTATGTCGCTACCGAAAAAAAAATCAACAATCCAGCTAGCGACATGGCAAGCTCTGATGAATCAAAGTTTTTTGGCTCAAAGATATTTCAATAGGATGCCACCATGTAATTTGATCTGCACAGCCTAGCCTTACCACGTCACTCATTTGGGGCCCACCTTGGAGGATTTTTCAATTACATTACCATTTTCCAAGCAATCACTACATCGCTACCGGCATAAAAACCACAAATCCAGCTAGCGATATGGCGAGTTCCGGTAAGCACTTTAAAAACAATGCCTGGAAAAAGAAACTACAAAAAACAATAACTTGCAGAGGGACAAAAGTGAAACATGCACCATATCTTCCTCGAGATCCTCAAAATTATTTCTGATCTCAGAAAGACGTTGTCTTTGGAAAATCTGGGCATTTGCTATATCGCCACTGCCAAGTCGCAAGTGTTTTCAGTTAGTGACTTGGTGAATTATCGGATAAAATTAAACTCTGGTGACACCACTCTGGTCTGGGACATAGTACATGGTCAATAGATCTTCCCGCCAACACATTTTGTGGCACCGGACTTCACTTTTTAGTATCACACATAATTCTCTAATGGTCACTACCTCGCTATGCGTAACATACGAGCATCTTGCCATAGCAAACATGCGACAACCATAGATTCAAATCAGATCAGACAGCAAGATTAAAACCCCTTTTTCAAAAGACTTAACAACAACGATCAAGTAGGCGGGAAAAGAATATTTGCTCTTTGTTTTTTTTTTTTTTTTTTTTTAATTTCACGCCAGGAAAAACTTAAAAGGACAAACCTAAGGCTTTTCACAGATTTTTCAAAGGTATCGAAATATACTATGCCAAAACCTAAAGCCCTATGACTTATCAAAAACTTCTCATCGAATTTTTTTTATGATCCTAAGAAAATTTGATTCGCAAAAAATCAGACCAACATATCTGATGTACTCATTAAAATATACTTTGTCCTCAATTGAGGGATCATTTTTGTACAATTTAATGTGAATAGCACACAAATTGTATTGCATATTTATCTGCTAGATGTTGGGTACGTTGATTTTACATAATAAATTAGTGGCTGCTAGTTTTGACAAATTCAAATTTGTGAAAAAAATTCTAGAAAACATTTTTACTATCCACATAGTTAACTTGAGAAACCAGCAACTCCATGGATATATCCACACAACCTCTGTAAGTTTTTTATATGCATAGCTATGGGTATTCTATTTAAATTTTCAAACTTAGTGCCATCGACTTAAGTAGTCCTTGATATGTTCTACTGATAAGTCAATGAGTCACTACTGATATGTAAGACATGGAAACAAATAGATTCTTATTATGGACTAGCATATTTATTGCTTCTGGGCACTAACATACTGCAGATCTTTACTTTTGCATTAGAAACCTTGTGACTGTTAAGCAGTACAAACTTAATAATTTTACTACTTGGATCAGTGGGATCAAGAATGCTTTCAAGAATAGATCTAGGTAATTTCTTGATTTCCAACTCTTCAACTATTTTTTGTCAAATTTTCACATAACTCTTTTATCACTTCCAGTCCTCCAGTAAAATTCTTGTTTACTTTGTGTTCTTTTGCTGTAACTTTTTAAGCTAACCCAAAGCTTTTTGATGTCTAGGTTTCAGGCTTGCATGCTTATATGTTTAGTGAGATACATTATATGATCTTTTTCCTATTGACATGATGAATTTTGAAGAATGCATTGGTTTAGGTCTAGCCCTTTTTCGTACTTCATTCCTGCATTTGTAGAAATGTTTCTTTCATACTGTTACTTAAATTTGTAATAGTAGCTTGGATAGTTATGGACATTTTAATCTGTAAAATATATACCCCCACTTGGGTCTACTCACCATGTCATCATTCTAGAAAGTTAATTTACAGCAAGGTAGTGCATTGTAACATTGTACATGTGTATTTTTGTTGTAGGTACATGTGTATTTCTATTGTAGTTGAGGAGAGGGATTTCTTTTCGAGCATATTTCCATAGGTACATGTGTATTTTTGTTGTAGGTTTTTATGATAATATTGAAGATGGAAGTGAATACTATTACTATCATTATTATTTTTTATGCCAAAGTTCAGCCATTGTTGTGTAATATAAATGGGAGAGTCTCCGCTCAAGTGTTTTTTCTCAGTGATGTTTTGATAATAAGTGTTAAAAAGAGTCTAGTTGCAAAAAGAATGTAATGTACTTGTTGTTTCATTTTATTGAAAGTGTGTAGATGCAGATTTATCATTTGGAATGTTGGTCTATTGTAACAACTATTATACTTTTTGTTATAGTAATGAAAGAAAAGAAAGGAAATGTATATGCAAAAGCTGTAGTTGTAAAAGCTTAGAAGAAATAATAATGACAAATTTTTTGTTTTATAAATATAGTTGTGTTGGTATCATATTTTTCTTGTATTTTTGTTTTAATAATACATAATTATATTGTATCATTTAGACAACAGTTTCATATTCAAAAAAAGAACAAAAAGAAAAAAAATTGAGTGTGTTTCTCTCTTCAACTCTAGAACATTCAACTTAAACATCAACACATAAAGATAATAATTTGAAATCTAGTGTGTTTAGTGCTTGGAGTTGTACCCTTAATACCTAGGCCATGTGGGCTATAAAACATGATATTCATGTGATTCTATGTTAGATGATGATGATGATAATGAATAATCACCATCTACTACTAGCTCATGTAGTGATAAAAGGTCTTCAATGCACCTCTAACTACAAGTATGCCATGGAAAACTTGTGATGGAGATGACTCCTCAAACTAATAGACTATCATGGATTTTTTTTTATGAAGATGACACCTACAAATACTAGACTATCTTCAAAAACTTATAATGAAGATGGCACCTAAATTTACTAGACTATAATTGAATTGATGTACTTTGGATCCTTCACCAAAAGTCTCTGTCATTTTGTTAGAAGATGATTTATCTTCTAGTTCAACCAAAAGAATCTCTCTCCTATATTTCAACATTTCATTTAATTGTTGCATTTCCATTAGGTCTTCCCTACAAGGGTTTCCATTTGGATGAATAACAAACTATCATGGAAAAATTGTGACGAAGATGCCACCTGCAACTATTAGACTATCATAGAAAAATTGTGATGAAGATGACATTAAAAACTATTGGACTATCATGTGTACAAGTCACAAAATGATTCCAACATATGAAATTAAGTGTACTACATAGGATAGTGATGACTAAATTTCCATGCCCTTCAAATTTGGTGGTTGTAACATTTATACCAATTTCATTTGTGGGATACACACTCTTGATAAGTTAGTTAGCCTTATGGCTAAGGTCGATGGGGAATGTTGACACATGCAACCTGAGCATGAGTTTGAATTTGGTATTTCCTTGGGGATATTTACTTATTTGCCAAATAGAAGGTATCATCTCCATTTTGTCTGTTATGATAAGTTGTCAGAGGTTTTTTGAATGAATTTATTTTCTTATGTGTATTTCTTCTCATAGAATGAACTTAGCCAAATGAAGGTGAACATGTGAATGCTTGATGACCCGGTTCAAGAATACTGTGTATATAGAGGCCTTGTACATTCTAGTATAATTTCTCCCTCATATAAGGTCACTTATGGATTCAGGAAAATGCAAGATGCATTTTCAAAGGGTGTCTTTTTTTATTTTTGAGACACCAATAATTATTGAAATAAATAATTTATCCTCAGCAAGATATTACTTCAAATTGTCATAATTTGTGACTTTCATTGATAGGTTTAGACATCTCTCTCACAAGTAGATCATTGAAGCTAATTATAGATGATACCAGTCCAGATAATACATGCTCAAAGGAATTTTCTACTATTAACATTAGGAGTGGATAAGAGTAGGTAGTTATTAAAACCATTTCAAATGATGTGGTGATGTATGAACTCCCATTAAATTTCTCACATAAGCATGATTAAGATGTTGAATTGAGATCTCCAATCGAACATGTTCATGGTAGTGAAGCTTGCAGCTCCAATAAGACTTGTCATACTGATAAATTAGGAGTACATCTAGAAAATTATCCTAGGTGGAAAGGGAGACATAATGAGAGTGAATCACAAGGGAATTTAATGGTGGATTCTACCAAACAAAGAGATCATGCTTATCATTTCCTCTAGCAATTCTTACGTAAAACATCATTAAAATAATTGTTCCCTTTGACAACGTCAAAGAGTGTATATATACAATATTTTTGAAGTTGTTTTGTGCTAAATGAACCTTTTGTTATCAAGTCTTGTAAATATCTTGGTTGGTACAACTGCAAATTTCTTACTAGCTTTGTACTAGTACCCAAGATTAACATTGGTGACATTAGTAGAATTCCAAGTTTTTCTCTTGTATTCCTATTAATTGTACTTGATTGTTGAATATGTTAAAGAAGAAACAAATGCCAGTTAATTTATAGACTGGAACTTACCTGAATTGCTTGATATATTTTTTAAATGTTGAGATGCATATACTAAGAATTTTTGGTTGCTGCAAGCCAAGCCACAACTGACAGACAGGTCAAAGCTTCCAACTATTGTGGATCATGTGATTAAACAGTTGCTAAACTTGAAATATCTTCAGCAAGTAAGTGTATTTTCCTATGAAGAAAGACCATGCCTGACAATATGAACCCAGAACAAAATAATGAGACAATGGTTGCATTGTGGGCTTAGTTCTGAAGAAAACCTGATAAATGTTATTGTCCTTGCCAAAAGTGTAAGGGCTTACAGAATCAAAGAATTCTAATCACAATAGCCAAGAGTCATTGTAGGCAATATGGTCATGTTGAAGGGGCCCACAATTTTCATCCATTTCTGAAAGTGGATTTCCTCCTGGAGGAACATGGAGGTGTGAATATCCAAGTTGAGGATAACACTCCCATGGAAGACGATGATAATGTGCCAGAGGACATGATTGAAGAAGATGGTATTGAGGCAAGTGATGAAGAGGCTCACAATGATGGTACTAGTGAATCTGATAATAATGATGAAGATGGTCTTGATATACCTTTACTTGAGAAGGCACATGAGCCCTTATACGAAGGCTCCCAAAAAACTCTACTATCGGCTATAATGTTGTTGGTGAACTTAAAGGTTATGAATAGTATATCCAATGTAGCAATGTCACGTATGCTAAGGTATGTCATTTTTGTCATCTTCAATGTTAGCATACAATTACTATTCATTATATTAATAATGCATATTTGTTGTTGTAGGTTGATTAGTGAGTTTTTGTTACCACCATCAAACATTTTGCCTCGTTCGTATAGAGAATTATGTAACATTATGGATCAAATTGGAATGAAGTATCAGACAATACATGCATGTCCCAATAATCACATTCTATATCATAAACAACATGAATTTGCAACAGAATGCCCTAATTTTCATGTTAGTAGATATCAGTCAGATCAAATAACAAAAAAAGTGCCTCAAAAGGTTCTTCGGTACATTCCCATTATTCCACATCTTGAACGGTTATTCAGGTGCACTAGCTTGGCACAATTTATGAATTACCATGCACGCAATAGAAGTTAGGATGACATTATGCGAATGCCTGTCGATGGTTCTGTATTTAAAGAGATAGAAGAAACATGGTAACACTTTAAAGAAGAACCTCATAATCTAAAACTTTCATTGGCGGCGAACGATGTCAATCCATATGGAGATATGAGATCTATTTACTCAGTATGGCCTATTTTTGTTATTAACAATAACATTCCTCCATGGATGTCCATAAATAGTGAAAATGGTTATAATAATTATGTAATGTTTATGTTCATTCAATTGCTAGGTAAATACCAAGTTAAAGATATGAACGTTTATATTGAGCCCCTAATTGATGAGTTGTTGAAGTTATGGAATGACATCACTATGTATGACATCTCTAGACTGATAGGACATCGACAATTTCAATTCCATGCAATGCTTGTATAGACAATACATGATGCCCCTGGGCTAACTCATTTTGACGGTATATTATATTGTTAAGATTACATATTTTTGGTATGTTATAGTACTTACACATTACTATCGAATGCTTAAGTTGCGCGTGATCATTGTACATGATCCAATTATAAATGATCTTTTAGGTCTTCAAACAAAAGGAAAATTTGCATGTCCAATTTGTGGTTCGAAGATGAAATGTCGTCATTCGAGAAGTTTAGGATAGCAGGTGTTTGATGAGTTTAGACACTTTCTCCACCATAATCATAAGTATCGAATTACCAAAAAATATCTTTTCAATGGGAAAGAAGAGACATCATCAAGGCCACGAAGAATGACACCTTATTTATGGAAGTTGGAATACGATCGACTAAATCGTCGAGGTAATTTCCAATTGGTTGTCCGAAGTTTACAATTTGTATTTCGATATTGTCTTATATTTACTAATGTTGTAACTGATGCTCATGCAGGTCGTCAAGGCATTAATGACCAACTTCCTAGAGGAATGAAAAGTTATCCTACTCAATTTAGTAGGTTACCATACTACAAGGATCTCCCAATCATGCATTTGTTTGATGCTATGCATATTGGAAAGAATGTAACAGAGACACTATGGAAAATGTTGGATGGAAGGTGTGATAGAGAACAAATTGCTAAAATTTGTTATGAAATTCATGAATCTAATCATGCACTAAAGGTTTTCATTGAATCAAATAGGAATGGAGACCGCATAAATACAAGTGCCCTTCCTTAGTTATTAATGGAGCAACAAAGTGATGCATTAAAAGAAGTCATAAAAGAAACAAAATTTCCAACAGGATTTGCTACAAATATAAGCACTCTTCTATCAAAGAAAGGTGATTTTGGGCCAAGGTTGAAGACACATGATTGGCATGCCTTCCTCAAGGTAAGTCATGTTTTCTATTTACAGTATATTTGTAAGATTGAATGTGTATATGAGCAATGTTGGTATGCTAATAGAAACCAAATTTAAATAAAGCTTCTACAAACTAAATAAAATTCATAAACTTCAAGATAGACTAAGATGAGCTCTCAATTGAGAATATGATCCATTAATGGGCTCTCTCAATAAGAAGCTCTCTTGTTGAGTGGCTTTGTCTAAATAGATAGGATGTATGCTCAAGCTTATGCTTCAAAAAGGGCTTCAAATGAAGTTGGAATTTGGGTGTGAGTGTATGGTTTTGATGTAAAATGGCTTCTTAAAATGGCATTATGACTTTACTTCATGGATTGTGTTGTTTTGGAAAGGGGAAGGATCCAATTTATAGACAAGAGGCTTGAGGGATTGAGGGCTAAGATGCAAGGATGGGAAAAAGCTCATGGAGGGCTCAGATTGCATGAGAGGAGAGCACATGGATTGTGCTTCCTTACGGCCAATCAGGGAGTGACACATGTCACAGGGTGAGAAGATGGAGGAAAGGGGAAGGATGAGTCAACAAAGGAGGCTCAAGGGATAAAATCTTCATAAAGACCCTCATAATGGCTTGTAAGAGCAATGAAAGGGCTTGGAAGAGTCATTTATGGCCTAGTGGGCTTCATAAAGTTTTATGGTTGGGATATTTTGAGGGAGATAAGAGGAATTTCGACTTGGGCTTGATTAGGAAGGTTTTAAGCTTGCTTAGGGTTGTGCAAATGATTAGAGGATGGCTTATGATGGTTTAGGATTAGCTTAGGGATAGGCAAGTGGATGTCATTTAATGAGGGTGGGTGAAGGAGGAGATATTTGTTAACTTTGGCTTGGGTTAGTAAGTCTTAACCCATGTTTAGGGAATGTGACAAGGTTAGGAGGGGATTAGGATTAGGTTTAAAGACATCTTCTAGAAGAGTCTAGACTTTGGATGAGGATAAAGACTTTCTAGAATAGTCTAGAACTTCCTAGGATGAGGATGAAGACTTTCTAGAAGAGTCTAGAACTTCTTAGGATGAGGATAAATTAGATTTTTAGGAAATAAATAAAGTTTTATTTATTTCAAGGGTTTGGGTTGAGGAGATATTTATTAAAACTTTTTTAATAAACATGAGGATTAATATTTAATCTTAATTAAATATTTTGAGTTGGGATTAGGGGTAGGAAATGATGGGATTAGCCTTTAATCAAAATTAAAGAAGGATTAGAAGATTTTGGAAGAGGTTAGTGGTCTTAAAGAAATTGGCCAAGTTTTCGGCAAAAAATAATTTTTTTATTTATTTTGGGTTTTTTGGTCAATTTATTAATTAAATAATTAATAAATAAGGAAATAATGTTTAAATAAGATTTAAACATTTTTGGGAGGGATTCCTTAATTAAATATTTTTAATTAAGATAAAGGGATTTAATGGCATAAAAGTAAATTAATTAAATAATTAATTAATGATGATTTCATCAGAATTTTTTTCTGAAAATAAAAATACTTTATTTTCTAAAAGATTTAGGTGTCTACAGAATGTAGTACCAGTTGCATTATTTAATAATATATTGAAATGATCATTTTTTAATGATTGCAGTTTGTCCTACCTCTATCCCTTCCACAACAGTTTGACAATAGTATTAAACAAGTTATATATGATCTTGAAAAATACATGAGGTTAGAAGAGTGTTTTTTCTTAGATTTGTAGCTTTTTATTTGAAATCTATTGTATAATTTTATTTGAAATCTCCTCTATGTGTTTTTGCGTGTTGAATCTCTTTTAGGTGGTTATCATCTAAAGAAATTGATAAAAAAGATATAAAATATTGGAAGAGAAAAATTCCACAGCCTATGTGTGAAATGCAAAAGTGTTTACCTCCAACGTTTTTCAATGCTCAAGAACACTACCTCATACATCAAGCTGAGGAGATTGAATTGTGTGGACTTGTACAAGCTAGATCAATGTGGATGGTTGAGAGACACTTGAAATTTATGAAGGGCTTGGTTCGACAAAGAGCACGTCTTGAGGGTTCTATGATAGAGGGATATATGATATACCAGACCATGGTGTATATTAGTAAATATCTTCCAAAGTTTGCAGCAGGTATCCATGTAGATCGTACTTGGGATCCCAACTGTAATGACAAATTCAAAGGGGAGTACCTGATGGGGAAAGGTAGATTGAGGAGGGTGACAGGTAATTATAATTTTTTTTTGTAATTTAACAATTCTTATCCATCATCAATATATATAAGTTTTTTCTAACTGGTGTAATTGTCTTCTTTATAGTTGGTCATGAGTGGGATGCACTACACTTGTACATTGCAAACAATCTTGATTGGATGACAGTGTGGATTGAATAGTCTCAAGAAAATGGTCACTCATTAACATGGGATGGTGTTACATCGTTGGTTAAAGAAGCTCATTGTAATGCAAATCTCAATGTTATGCCAATGGTACTTGATCTAATATATGGCTTAAGAGATACAAAGGTATGCATAAGATTACTAATCATGAGACATAAGTTTAATATCAACTCACAGATCAATGAAAAGATTCTTGACATGTTTGAATAATTTCAAGTCAAACACCACAAAGCTATGTACTACCATGGCTATAAATTTCACACAAAAAAGTTAGATGAAATGAAGAAAACATGTGATTCTGGGATAAGCGTTGTCTTCGCGATCACCAATATTTCATCTAGAACAGACATACATCCTCAACAATTTGAAAATAGATACTATGGCATTTTGGGTGATATACTTGAGTGTGACTTTGATTCATTCAAAATAGTTCTATTTATCATCAAATGGTTTAGGTTATGACTGAATCGAAATGATCTCGATAGGACTGTTATTGAACACGACAGTGGATTTACTGTGATTAATACAAGGTCATTTGAGCCAGTCGGAGATGAGCCCTATGTTCTTCCAAGTCAATTGTTGGGTGATGCGACGCACTCCCCTGCCCACAGGTGGTTAATTATGTGGTGTTCCATGTTCACTAACAGTCATGGCTTTTGGTGCAACGGAAAATGGGCCCTACAATTGGTATCAGAGCTTGGTTTTGGCCTGGTCATGGGTTCAAATCTCCCCGGTGCCTTCCCGACCCATGTAAGCACCTAGTATGCGCATCGAAGGGGAGATTGTTGGGTGATGCGACGCGCTCCCCTACCCACAGGTGGTTAATTATGTGGTGTTCCATGTTCACCAACAGTCATGGCTTTTGGTGCAACGACAAGTGGGCCCAACATCAATGCGAGCAAGTGTTTTACTTTAGTGTTCCAGACAAACCAGGTTGGTCATTTGTTGTTAGACATGACCCAAGAGGAAGGCCTATAAAGTATAATGTGATTGAAGAAGAAGATATTGAAGAAGCACAAGAGGAAGTAAATGATTATCAAGAATGATAGTTACCCAGTGATGAAGAAGAAGAAGATGGTGATGATTTTGGTCATGATAATGATATGGTGATAATGATGATGATGATGCTGATGACGATCATGATCATGGTGATGAAGATGGTGATGATCATGGCAATGATGTTCATGATGATGATAGTGATCAAGAGGATGATAATGGTAATGAAGATGGTGGTGGTGACGACGACGATCAAAGTGACAAGTTCAATGATGATGATGATGATGATGATGATGACATGGATGAAGATCATGATGATCAATGAAATCTTTAGATACGATCAATGTCAAATATGATAGGGTCTTGTATGACCAAATATTTCTTTCCAAACCATATGTGCACATATAAACATTAAGTAGAACATGTCAAATATTTTTTTAGATATAAACATTAGTTATGCTAAATTTTTAACTTAAGACAAATGATTTACATATACAATCTACTTTATTATTATTTATTTTTTTGGTAAGTCTATTACTTTAATTTCGTTGTTGATTTCTAAGACTTACTAATTTTTTTCACAAGGCGATATGGATGCACCATCTCAGACACCTTCAATAGAGGTAAAAATTAATTATTGTAAATTTTAATGTTAATATAGAAACAAATGTCATATTATTATGTTCTTTTCTTTATGGCTTTGGAGTTATTTTGATGAAAGTATACGAATATTTGATGTCACAAATGATAGGAAAAAATTACAATGATCACTGATCAAATGCAATCTGAAATACGGGCATCATATCTACATGACATTGGCCTTAGTACTAACCCTGTATTCATCACCCAACAAATTATGCAAAGATACACTGATGAGCTTCTTAAAATTATCATCAAGGGTGATAGAAGTGAGGAGAAAGAGGCACTGAGAATAGAATTGGACCGCAGAATCCAATCTTTGAAAGTAAGTAGTAATAGAAGTTCAATAGATATTAATCTTTTATAGTATCTTATGGATCGTGATCTCTAATTTTATGTGTTCTTGTATAGACATATGTGCCAGTTGCGAGGTCACATGGTGAACATGGTCAGGATTGTTGCGCAGTACCTTTGTGTAAGTAACACTTTGTTTGTTTTGATCAACATTATAACACTTACCTTTTTTTTTGTGGATGTTTCTCGCTAGTATCTCATTTGATATTTATCCATTGCAAATGTCTTTGCTAACAATATTCTATTCTTCAGCTCATGATGAAGTGCAGACTCCTCCTTTAGTTGGCTGTCCACTATTGTCTACTGCATTGTCGCCAACAAGGACCATGCAAACATCATCGTCTATGCCTAGTAGAACTAGTAAAACCTTATTTTGCTATATTTTGTAATGTCTTTCTACAAGTTGATAAACAACGAAGTAGCATATTAGTACTTAAATGATGTCTACAGAAGCTTGCATACACACAAACACATGCATACACACACCACGCATACATACATACATACATACATATATATATAGCCACACATAGAGAGACATGGACATAGGCAGGGAGGTAGACCAACAGAGAGTAGTACTAAAATTGTCATTTAATTGTATTATGTTTTAGTTGATAGAGCAACAGAGAGCAGTACTACTGAAGCTGATCCATTTTCTAGAGCAGTTCGTGTGATTAGTACTAGTTCGTATGGAGGGACATTGTTGCTGAATAAGAAAACTATGTTTCCATTAAGAGAACGAAAGCTTCTAGGTGCTTTAAAATTGATATTATTTAAAGTGTAAATTTAGTTTACCCTTACTTTACTCATTTTGGACTGATAAATCCTTTATGTTTTTGTAGGTAATAATGCTTTCTTTGAACATCTTTTTCATATGACATTGAGACTATTTGGACCCACCATACATAAAAGGTACGTAGTTTCATATCATTGCTACATAATTTTTGTTTTCTTCTATTTATTGTAATATATTAAAGTTATTAATCTAACAATCTATTTGTTTTTAAAAAGGTGGAATTTACAAGCTATGGAATTAAAAAATCAGTTGATTGCATCCATTGAGGAGAAATTTGGGAAAAACATTTTTGACATTGGCCTACTTCTGAAAAGAGCAGCAAAGCATATAAAGACTATGAGGGATCAATATAGAAGGGCTCTTAAGGATAACCCAAAGTACGACTATCCTCCTATGATTCTACCGATGGAGTGGAATGAAATAATAGAAGATGCAAAGGAGAAAAGACTATGTGAAGATAGAGATAATGAAGCAGCATAGGGCAAAAAGAGGTATGTCATTATAGTATTAAGTACATGGTAATCATGCACTAATTATTGATATTTGTAAATATATAATCTAAGATGTTTGAATTTTTTCATAGATTGTAGGACACATCCGTGGCTACAAAAGCGAGAATAGAAAAGGTTGGCCAACACAAACTTGGCTCTGGTGGCTATATGAATCTGCAGTCTCAACTTGTAAGTAGAGCAATGAATTTTGTATTTTATTTTTTAATATAATATTGCGAACAGTTTTGTTTAATGAAACCATACATGGAAAACTGACGTTATCAAGCAAAAAACATAGGGCACAGATTTCAATGTGGAGGTCACAGATGAAGATAGAAAAATTGCCTTGAAGGAAGGCTATAAAGTTGTGGTTGCACGCCTACGTGAAGAATCTGTAAGCCTTTCCCAAAAATCTAGTGCACCAAATGATATCTCACAAGTAAATTGGTCAGATGAAAAGTAAATAAAATTAAATAGTTGAGAAGATTCTTTTTTGGTATTAGTTTTAAACGTAAATTGACTACATAACAATGTGCATAACATTTTACTGTAGCCTTCATATCCTACCACAGAACCTGCTCCTGACGAAGGCCATGATGTGCATTATAGTGGTGGAGATATTAATTTGCTATTGGAAATTAATTATGCAATTATGAATACAATTTAACATCTTCCATTGGAATTTGACATGTATCCTTTTTTTGAATATTTCAGAGCATGTTGAACATCATGCTGAAGCAGTGGACCATGTTCCAAGTGCTCAACATGTTGACATGGAGGTAGATCAAAATGTTAATGCAGATGTGTGGCATTGTCAGGTAAGAAAAATGCATTTTATGTTGTACTCGTACTTAATTACAAACTTGTAACAGTTAGAAAAAGAAAAAGAGTATGTCAATTTATCACATTCACTTGTTCTTGCAACAGAGCCCCCTTTAGTGCAGCAACCTCCTGCTCCTCCAAAAAGAAGGAGCCATCATAATTTGACATTACACATGCCAAAAGAGAAGGAGAATGAAGTAGATATGGATGCTCCTATGAGCACTTTTCTTAAGAGAGCTCAGAAAAATTTAAAAAAAGAAATGATGTTTTAAAAATCTTCTTTGATAAACCTTGTTGGATAATGAAAGAACTTTTTTTAAAGTAATTTTGTATGAATGATGTGTAGTAATAGTGATTTTTAGTTTATGTTAATGAATATTGTTATGTGTTAATGAAGTTTTGATTAGTATTGTGTATTAATGAATTTTATATCATATTAATGAATGTTATGTGATTGTATTGATTGAATGTTATAGTTCATAAATGGATGAATGAATGAATGAAGTATGTAATTAAATGATAATGGGTACTTTAGATTGGTGTTAGGGGGAGGGGGGTGAGGCCAGATGAGCTTCCACCTTCACGTGGTTGGCCTTGTTAAGTAGAGAATATTATAGTATTCTTGAAACCAAGTGAAGCTCAAATTTGTTAAGTCTTCAAACACACATCCCAATTCTCTTTAACGAGACTGAAGTTTTTTCACTTGTAATAGTCTCATTGCAGTCATCTTTTGGTTCCTTGAACATATAGTTCTTGCTTAGTTTAAATCTCAATTATTAGATATTTGTCCACATTGGAGTTAGTTTGGCATAGAAACCTACATATTTTATTATATATATTTAGTCAACTGAAAGCAATGTAGAAAGCATTCACATAGTTGATGTCTAACAAAAGAAGACAAGATGCATATACTATTTAGCATGGAAATCCTTGTAGGTGAATTGTGTGTGTATGTACACACACACACACACACACACACACACACACACACACACACACACACACACACACACACACACACACACATACACACACACACACATGTATGTATGTATATATATAACTTCAAACAAATGTGTAGACTCAATTAGCAAGAGACACCAACCTCAAATCCTGCAATGTAGAAAGAATTGACCTTTGAAATGCAAAGTGTTTATAATGTAGGTAGATTTGCCTTAGATCTCCTTCGAGGTCTTCAACAAATCTGCCTTGTACTTATGAATAATCCACCAAGATTTGAAATAGTGTTTTTCAATAAATGCTCTAAACTTGGAATATACCTCCATAAAAATTTTGCCTTAGATCTGCTCATCATATTCAAAATAAGCCTTCACATGTCTGTTCACTTAGGTCTGATTTAGGTCTTCCACAAATTTGGCTTATAATTATGCTCTTGAATCTCTTAAAATATTCTTTGTATTCAAATGATATTTAATGAATTGATTGATACAAATTTCCTCATACTTGAATCTAAATATCATTATCATTGTCAAACATAACACAAACATAAAATCATTTTGGTTATTCACTTGTTATACAAGTTAGTCTTATCTTTTTGGTTTTCACAAGTCATGCACTTATGCATCTTTGGGATATCCACAAGCTATTAGAGATGTTTGGATGGTTCATGTCCTTATTTTTTTGGTGTTGTTTGTAGGGTTTTTTCCATGAAGTCTAAGGATAGACATGTTGGATGTTTGTGATAGACATGTCCACCTATAAGAAAAGTATCAAATGTAGAAAAAATGCAAAGAAAAGCTTGTAAGGGTTTTAGGTGTCTTTAGGCCTAGTATAGCTTGTAAGGGTTTTAGGTGTCTTTGGAAGGGTTAGTGAAGTTATAAAACCTTTGAAAAGGTTAGTGAAATATATTAAAGGCATATGTGATTGTAAGTTGTCGAAGTTGACAATTTGTGTCAACTTCGACAACAAATTTCAGTTTATAACTAACTAGTAACAGTCAGATAGTTAGACAGCAGTGGTTGTTTACTATTGTTTGGTTATTTAGAAGGGATTTTTCGAGTGTTTGGCGGAGAAGTAGATTTGGGGTGGTGAGACAAGGCATTGTGAAAAAAATTTAATCAATAAGATAATCATGTTCTCTGCAATTCAGTCTCTGTCCCATGGAACAGTGAGTTCCTATGATGTATCAAATGCATTTTGACTAATATTTAATGTGAGAAAATTTTATTATTTTTTTAATCTTTTCCATGCATTCTTTTAATTTTCATTGTGGGTTGAGTAAGGAATAATAGACTGGTGCATTCAAACTAGTGACTGGTTAGGCATAGTCAACTGCACTTATTCTGAAGTTTCTAATGTAGATTCTCTCCTACCACCTGTAGTCACTGTTATTGGTGGGAGACAATGAGGCTGTGATAATTTATTTGTACTATATTAACCAAATGCAGGAGAGTGGGAAAACTTGGTGTAAGTGCAGTGTTGGATGGTAATTGCTGATGGAGGTTTAGCTTGGATTAGACACCAGTCTAATAAACAGTAGATCATTTCATGTTTGAAGATGTTTGGGGTGTTAATACTTCATGTTTGGGGGTGTCTCTGTTACCAAAAATGAGACAGTAGAGCACTGCTAGTGTTATGATGGGCAATATATGTCTTTCATTGTGATAGACTATTTCTAAGTCATCGGTGTTGTTTCTTGCGATTGTCAAGTAGTCTTTGTTTTCCTTGAGACCAAGAACAAAATTATCTACCATTTTTGCTAATGATAAAATTTTGACTTGAACAATGATAAAGTTAATTATTAATCATTATAGTGGAATAAATTTTGACTTGTTCAAAAAATTTAGTCGAAGGTGTTGGAATTGATTGTGAACCCCAAGCTCCTAGAAATCACCTGCAACCAAAATGCATGTTACATCTGTGTCTGAGAGAGAATATCATCCAAAAAGCATGCCTACTTTGGTGATTTGGCTATTATTGCAGCACTACAAAGTGTCTTATAGTGTTTCTCATTTTCTTAAATAATAGGCAATTAGTTCATGATTTCATCATATCTTATAGTGCAACAACTCCAAGAATCTTGGGTAAATTGCTTGCTATAATAATTTCTTGTATAGGACACTCAATAATGTGGGCTAAGTGGTGGGTACAAAGAGGAACAAGAAAGGATCTCTACAAGTGCATGGTGCAGTAGAATTCAAAAATCAAATTGAAGTGCTCTCATATATTCATTATAAGAATCTAGTCAGGAAAATTGGCTTTCATCTCCATTCATGATGGAACTTACAATGATGCATATCCACAACAATCTTTAACTTCTAGCAAACAAGTTAAACCTGAAGATAAGCTATTTGAAGACCTGGTTGACTTTGCCAAGGCATAAAGTAAAACTTCACCCAGTAAAAGCGAAAGTTTTTAAAAATTAGAGGTTGTTCTCTGGGATGGTTTGTATTACATATCTTCAAGTAGCTTGCTACAAGTGATGGTTTAGGTGTAGCATTAGTTTTATTGAAGCCACTGTATAGTCTTTTTTTCAATTGAGGTTTAGTATTCATTATGTGTTATATTATTCCTAGTGCACTGCAATTTAATTTATTTCTTGTTACTTTTTTTTTCTGATATGAAATTCCTCTTGAAGATTTGTATATTGAAACAAACTTATGTTCTTACCTAGAAGGTAAACTATTTTAGTAACAGTGCCAAAAGATCCATATATATATATATATATATATATTGCAATCTATTGCTGAAGCTTGTTCTATTTCAGATCTCAAGTAGTGTGTGAGTTGTTGGTGTTTCAAACTGCTGAAACTATCAAGCAACAAAATGCTTAATATCATAATGAAATGACACACAATCTAGGGATTAGCCAATTCCCAATATCAACTATATGAATGAATCACTATAACCCAACTTCAACAAAACCAAATGATGGTTTCCTACTCTTCTGGCTCTGCTAAACCAAGGCTGGTATACCTAGGGATAATTCTAATGCAACTATGTATGAAATTATCTTAGTTTCATTATGATTCTCATATGTTACCCTCACATACATAAATAGCTCACTTCAATTCTTCAATGCTCTCAAACTTATACACATCCCTTATCACCAAATCTGGTCATAATTCTCCTAAAATTTACAAATATTCTTGGAAATAACAGCTACCTAAGACTCAGGAATTAGATATAAATGAGTTGAGACCAAAATTTATAATTCCTAAATAGGATTGAAAATAATTTTGATTTTGTAAGATGATTTGATATGCAGCAGCAAAATTCGTCCTTGTTTACTTCTGATTTATAGGACCAATGCCTTATCCATTGGGCAAGAAATTGACTATTGGCGGGAGATCTAATTCAAATAACTTGTATAAGAATTAATCAACTGCAATCACCCATCTCCATTCTTATGCAATATCCCTTTTATGAACTCATAAACCCTACTGATTTACTGAAGCATTTATATAATTGCTTGAATTAAAAGCAACAATAAAACCAGCATACAACCCATCCAAACTGCATTCAGCAAAATAAACCTTATTTAAATGACTTCAAAGTAAACAAACCCATAAAATGGAGACAGAAATTGATGACATAGATATAGTGTAAATACCCCTTTGTATTATCCTTTTCATATGACTAATACAATAACCAATAGAAAACCAATTGAATGCCCAGAATAGATTGCCTCTGCATACTATTGGACCAACTGAATATGTACTCTTCTTGAAAGAAACAAAAAATTGCACAAGTCTCGAACCATCACAATGCCTTGAAAACTCATTTATATAGCATGAGTTGCAACAAGTAAAGGGTGATTGTAATCTAACAAGTGTCCAAGGAACAAAGCATCATGCAAAAGACAAAAACAATCACAACAAAATGCCAAGCGTATCAAATATTCCTTCAGGTAGGCCCGTTCCAGTTTCTATTGTGAATCATCAACTTCTGATTTATCTCTCATTATTTTGGCTCCTCAGAATACATGGCTACCAAGCTGGCCAAAGAAGGATGATCTTGTGATACCTCCAAATTGGTTTTCTCCTGTGGGTTCTCACTGCTTTCACCCTGAGCAGGCATAATTACCTTTTCCCCTTCTTCATTTTTCAGTTCTGGTGCAGAGGTGTCAATAACCTGCACCTCGCCTTCTTGTTTCTCATCATCATCTGAACTATCCTCCTCTAACTACTTCTCCAAGAGAAGATCTGCCATCCAAGTGTCAAATTGTATATCATCTAGCCAGCTGAACTGTAGGATATCATTTTGCATTTTTAAAATATAACTAGACTCCTTTTCAAAACCAACAAATTCTTGCTTCAAAGAATCAAAAAATAATTAGACTTTAACCAATTCCTCTATCATGGTGGCCCACCAGGCATGCCCCTTTTCATTAATAACTTTATTTATCCTTGTGCAGAAAAGGTCATCCAATTCTTTACTCCACTCTTCCTTATTTTTCAATTTCTTCTTTCTATCCAAGGCACAAGGAAATAGATCAAATTTTTTATTCTTGTACTTATTCATATAAGAAACAATTTTCAGTTGTAGAGCAATTCTCCTGTTATCAAAATCTGATAGGTCATTAGCAATATCATACAATTTTTCAACATGGTCATTGGAAGACTTTATAACTAAATAACATAGAAGGGTGATTTCCTTTTCACTTCTTCCCCATTTATTAACAATAGGCTTGAGGGTATCATCATGAGTTTTCAATTCCTCCCATACATATATTACTTTTACCAACTGATCAAAGAATAAGGACCACTCAATTTTGTCCACTAAATACATTAGAGCCTTTCTAAGCTTATCCTCATACTGCATATTTAACTCTACATGTAAGGCCCATAGTTTGCTCTTCTCTTCTTCAAATTCCTTAGCTATATAATATTTAGGCCTTTGAGGTGTGTCTGGTATCTCCACAAGGGGGGTGGATTTAAAAGGTTCCATTGGAGGATGGGGGTATGCTATTCTTGGCCTTGTGGATTTCCCCATTACCTTGTTTTCAAGTTCAATTCTCCTTTTTACCTCCCTATTATAGGCCTCAAGAAGTGTTTCATATTTATTCTATAACTTAGACATAACCTGTTCTTCCTTCTTAGCAGTGGCCAACAGAAACTTAGAAGAATCCACATTCCAATATGCTACCTAGACATGTGAAGTGTCAGCAACCCTTCTTACAAGTATATTTCCCATCAACCTAGACTCATCTGATTGTGATGGTGTGGCTTTAGATCCCTTTCTCAGTGACCAACTGACCAATGTAGCTTGATCTTCAATGAATGAAGTGCCTTGGAAGTCTCTTCTATTTAGGTCTTGCAACTCCAATCTACTTGAAACAGAATTGAAAATTAATGCATTTGCAATATCCCAATTGGGCAATAATAAAATGTTAGATGCCTTTATCATTTTCCTCCCCTCCTCAGGGCTTATATTCTGCAATTCCTTCATCATTTCTTCTTTAATTTGGTTTTGCATGGAAGTTTCATCCATTTCTGGATGCTTTGTTTTCATCTTTTTACATTTCTCGTCGAAAACGTTCATGTTTGTCCTCCATGCAAACTGCTGAAAAGCCCTTGATTTCACAAAATTGTCATTAGTCAAAAATTGATGACTTGCCTACTCTAATACAGGGTCCAACTGCTTGCCTCTATAATCATCTATTGCTAGATCCAAACTTGGGAGACGAAGTTCTAGAGGGTTACCCTCATCTAATTCTACTTGAGTAATAAAAATATCTCCCTGTGATCCCATTTGTTCAACCTGTTCACCAGTGAGCTTGTCTTCTCCAATCCTCAAAGGGGACTAGGTGGGTGAATATTCCTCATCTTGAGGCCTTTCTTCTATCATTACCTTTTGTCTCTTAGGACTAGGCTCTTCAGGTCTCTCCTCTTCGGCTATACTGGTAGATCCTATTATTTGTTTGCCCTTGTCTATAGGAACCCTTTTATTCTGAATTATAGTACATCTGGGCCTCTTTTGTACAATTATTTTATTAGTTCTCACATTTGGAGTGAAAGCCAACCTCCTCATGACCTCTCTGGCCTTATCAAGATATGAATCAATAAAAAATTGTTTCTTTTCATTGATGACCTCCATTATTTCAAGGAAGGTATTCATGAGCTTACTTATTTTGTCAGCCTTTGTAATAGCATTATCCAAAGGATCATATTTATTATCAAAACAATGAATGAATTCTAAGACCCAGGAATAAACTCTCCATTTTTCCTTTTTAGTTTCCTGCTCCTGCAATGAGAATTCATTCCTTATAATATCCTCTGGATAATAAGAATCGTGCTTGACCGGTCCCAACTTGATTCTATGCCTCAACATCTGATTGAAAAATCCCTCAGAATCACAAAAATAGGGATGAGAGACAGCCATCATATACTGCTCCAAAATTTTATGCAAAAAGATACATCCCCCTTTTGTAATCACAAACTGATGGGCCACTGTGCAGGTAGGGAAATTTGACCCTAATTGCCTTTTCAACAAAACCATTTCTTCCACTCCCCCTAACTACCATAAAACTTCAGTGATTCCCACCTTCAAAGGAACTTGGTAAGGCAAAACATGAGGGTTCCCCTTGAAACCATAGATTCTAAAAATAGTAGAAACGGGGTAGGGGATGATATCTCCCCAATTATGTGAAACTTTCAAGTCACGGGGGTTATCCATAGGCCTAATGAGACTCATTAGTACCCTAGGGATTCTGGGATTGCCACTCAATATCAAGCATCTCAATTTAGCAGCAAAATATCTATCAAATCTGACAAAACTAGCATTACTTGCATCCCAAGTCATATCTGCACTCCACAACTAGACTGGTAGTATTTCCCCATTCTCCTCTCTATTTAGTTCCATCTCATTACCAAAATATGTCACTCCTTCTAACAAAAACATATGCATTAATAGAGAGTAGTGACCAAAAAAAAATTCCACCTTGCCCTTCGCAATCCCAACTAAACCAATGTGAATTTCTTCAGCCAAAAAGGAAGCAAAATAAAAAATAACATCTACACTAAAGGAAGCAATTTGAACCATCATGTACATGAAACCAATGGGCATAAATTCTTGCTCATCTTCACCAAAAACTCGGCATAAGGTCCTGTATATCTCTACAGCTCGGGAAGTGAAAAGACTCTTCTTAAAAGGCTCTCTAGAGGTTGCAGTAATTACTGGAAAAGTTCCTGTTGTACCAATATGTGCCCTTAGTGCACCTCCCCTAATTACATCCTTCTTTTCTTTATATTCATTCTCTAATTCTAGCAGATTGATTTGCACATGGTAATCTGATAATGGTTCCAGGTGAAAAACCTCTCTAATTTCTTCAGGAGTAATTGAGACCAGAGGCACACCATCCTTTATTCTTACAACCCTAATGGCTTGGTCATAATTCTTAGCAATGGCTTCAAGAAAATCATAATCCATGAAAACACTTGGGACTACTAACTTTCCCAAATCAAAATTCTAGACATTATCATGCGGGGCAAACAACTTTCTTTTCGAAAACCACTTTTTAAACAAGATAAGGCCAGTTTGAGTAGTTGTTGCATCCCTAACCCAGTTCCCCTTGTCATATAGGCCATCAGCAATTTTAAGCCTAGGGTTTAAGGAAATTAACTTTTTAACTTGTGCAAGCTGTACAGTAGATTCTAGGAGTAATTCTAATAAATCATCGTGGACATTCCTATCCATATAATTAATTTTCCTAGAGAATGGTTTCTTAGGAGGCATTTTGACAATATTGAGAGAATTGGAATGCCACAGAGGTTATAATATGAGTACTTACTTGACATGCTGAACTTGTTCTTCTCTGAACTTCTAAATTTCATCTCGAACGACAGAAGAATAGTTTCACATCTTTACCAGGCTTAACACAACACAATCAATCAAGCTCTTGTGCTCAAAAAATTTGCAATCTCTGTTCGCATGGGACTGGAATTAATGAAAATCTCTGTGTTATACTCTATTTCTTCCACACGCGAAGCTTTCACTTATCATAAATGCGCCGAACAAAAAAATAGAGTGGCCTCACACTTTCTTTTTTAAACTTGTGTTGTTGATCCTTGAAAAATCCTACGATCTAGGAATGACAACTAAGCTGACTCAACTTTCTTCTTAACACATTGGCAGTCAAGCCAATAAAACACCTCCACCTATACCTTTCCTTCAAGGCTGGTGCTTCAAACCGGGCCCATGGATGACTACGAACACGTGTCATCAACTTGGTGCAGGAGCACCTAGGCTAACCTCTACTAGTTAGTCAATTTTGGCTTGTACTTGACTCTAGCCAAGTTAAGAAGTTAGTGTAATTTGGTTGAGGACCTTAGAAGGTCTTGTTTTATGTTGGCTAGGTGAATTAGTCACTAAGACTAAGGTCACACAAATAGCCTTTGTTAGTTGTCATTTAATTTCTTAATGTTAGGAGTTAGGGAGATTGAGTCATTAATATGTCTTAGGCCTAAGAATGGTTAATGGTTATTTTATAAATATGATGATCATGAATGATATTGGATCCTCAGAATATGTGAGGATAAGAAGCCTATAATATAGGATTAAAGCATCTATCAAAGTTTCCAAGTGTTGTAAGAATGTTGTCATAACAGCATTTTGCACTTATTGCAAATATTCCATGCAACATGGATAGCCTTGGATTCCTTTGATTGTGGGAGGTTATTTTCGACCAAATGGGACCTAGAATGGTGGAGAAGACACCTAATGGAGTTATGGCTAGAATCTCCAAGCATTGGTTGTATTTTTTGTAAAAAAGTTTTGAGTTAATGAAGTGCTGGAAAACTCTGTTTTTGAAGTGATATTTCGGTTTTTGAAGGAACAGTCATACTTGAAGCCAAAAACGTGTTGATACAGTGGTTGAGGCATGTTCTATAGTCATTTTGAAGACTTTTTCATTTTATGTGTTAAGGGTTTAGAGTAGATTTATCATAGTTTTCAAGTTGTTTTAGTTCAGGCCTTTCTTTTGGTCACACTGTGACAGATTTTGTAAAAATGGCTCCCACATGAGTTTCAACCATGGAAACACTGAATAAGTGGTTGAATATTCAAGTGGGGCCTCTATACATATTGTATCTAAACTTAGGAATCATCATGAGCAAGGGAGCTACCTTTATGATCAGGCCCTAGGCGAGTTTGACATACCCGGTTAGAGGCTTGACAGGGGGAAATCAAATCATTTCATGTGGGGAATGGGAAGTACAGCATGTCCCCAGGAATTTTTATGGTAGTTTTTCATGTTATTCATCCATCCTAAGAATTGGGAAGTCGTACCAGTCCATTAGGATAGGTCTTGAGCATTTTTCATCAATCCTAGACAAACTGTCCTAGAAACTAGGCCTTTTAGCCCTGTTTCTCCTTGATATTAGGAAGGAGGCGTACGGTCACTTTGAGACCCAGAACCCTTAATGAAAGTTTTAAAAATTCCAAAAGGGTATCCAAATCAAGTTTTATTTT
This sequence comes from Cupressus sempervirens, assembly GCA_028749045.1. NCBI lineage: Eukaryota > Viridiplantae > Streptophyta > Pinopsida > Cupressales > Cupressaceae > Cupressus > Cupressus sempervirens. The sequence goes on from CM053793.1 coordinate 828,971,909, forward strand.
TCCGAGTTGTTTGGGAAAAGTTTACTAAAAAGGGGAAAAACGGACTGGTAAAGGCTACTAGAAATAGGCTTATTTTTAAGATCTCTTTTGATGAAATCTTGAATCTGATAAACCCATGAGCCAAGAACCTTCCCAAATCAGTAAAATGGGATGGAATATGAATGAATTCAATGTGAAGAAGGTCCCCACAATGAAGTTTTAAATTTGTGAGGTTTTAGTGGATTTGGCACTTAGATCCATCTAAGTGAAAGTGAGAAAGAGAACCAAAATTAAGGTGTGGATCATCCAAGGTGGAGTTTTCGAGGTGTGACTCTTGTAGTAAAGAGTGAATAGGATTTATTTAATGATCTAATCCTATTAGGAGATCCTATATAAGCATAGGATACTAGGAGATAAGAGAAATCTCTTGGTGGGAGTGGAAAACTAAGCCTAGGAGTTTTATCTTACACCACAACTCACTAACTCGTTATACATAATTCTCGAGCACCTTTCCATAGTGAGCTAGCAATGATCACTGATCTTACTTTAATCATATGGTAGACAATTGAAACAACCTTTAAGAACACAATGGTGGGTCCATTGCTCGTTAACTCGCTATACCTAATTTTTGCACATCTCTTTATAGCGATTCAACAAGCATCGTCGATCCAGACTCGATCTTGTGGATAGCAATTTTACTTCAACAGTGGTGGGCCACACTCACTAACTCGCTATACTTAACTTTTGAGCACTTCTTCATAGCGAGTCAACGCCACCCTTTGATCCTGGCTCGATCTCACGATCAAAAATCTTCGTACCTAGTACACAGGATGTCATGTCCCTTTTTTAGCAACATAATTGTAACAGGAGATTTTCCTATCATTGACTCTCGTAGGCAAATGATTATGGAAAGGGGGTCAATTTTGTCTTTCGATTAAGTAAGTGAGGCCTACTCGTTCTAATATTAAATTAAGGTTGTACTCTAACTTTATAAAGTTATTTATTTAATTTTATAAAGTTAATAATTGTAGTGCAAGATGATTCCGGATAATTTCCAGAAACTTCTCAGCAAAGGGGATAAATAGAGGACATAGGGCTCCCATTTGAAACAGGGCGATTTGGTGGATTCAATTTCTTCTTCAACCAAGGCAATTTGTAGTCATTAGTCTGTAGATTTCCATAAGGTCTCTGGGAACGAAAAACTCCCTTGGATCTGCATAACTGAGGAGGTGAAATATTCCCCCGAAGGGTTGCACATTTGAGGTGGCACGGCAGTCATTTCATGAGGGCTTAATTTGTGGCCAAAGGCCAATTTAAATGATACATTTTGTGGCAGTCGGATAACAGTAAAGAATTCCGATTAAAGGCAACAGCCGAATAGAAGTAACTGGAGCTGCGACAAGAGAGCAAATTCGATATTCTATTTGATAGATCCACATACATCCTTGTTAATTCGCGAGCTGAAGGCACAGCCATTTACATTGCGTCAAGGCGTTGAGAGTCTCTTACCACAGGAGGAGAACATTTGGACCAATATCGGGTCTGGATAAGGGCAGAATCGAGACTCAGTTTGTGTGTTCCACAGCGGACGACATCAGATAGGGCAAGTTCGGCTGTGGCAGTGACTCCGCAACTAATCGAAAGGATTATTATGAGCCGTTTGGCATCATTCATTTGGCGGAGTTTTTAGAAGTTTCTTCGTGATTATTCTTTGCTCAATTGTTTTGGTACCATATTGATGCTGCACTTTATGATTAGTGACGATCTCAGTCGGGTGCAGAGTATCGATTGCTTTGTGCATTGTTCTTCGTGTTCAAGCAGCAGACATTGTGGCTTATATTGTAGTCATACCCAGCAACATTATTAGTCGGGATAAGGAGACCAGCAGCGGCAGTCAGGAACGTTGGCTTTAGCGATCGCTGGAGAAATCAGAAGTCTCTTTGCAAGCAAACTTCAAACATTTGTTTGAAAGGAAGCTTTCGGTTTTTGCCATAGAGGAATAAGGCATCCAGCCCAGACAGTGAGGAGAAACCAAGTTCCATTATTGTGTCATTTCTTGATTGGATTTCGATTGTTCATATCTACTAATATTATAGCATTTGTATTATTCACCTGTATTGCTATCAAACTCAACTTGGTCATTTGGATATTTCATGGCATTTCATGCCAATTGGATTAGTGAAGTACCTCATTCATGAATTGTGAATTTAAAGGCATTATTAGATACAAGCTATATTAAGCTTGATTGATAACTATTTGACGGAATGTCTACCCCTTTAAAGCAATGACCTGTCGGGGTTACTACAGTGGTATCAGAGCAGTAGTCCTGCCATCCTGATTGGGTAAAAGTACTTTTATTCCCAGTGATTATTCGCAAGAGAACCATATTCAACGACGGAGATATGGGTGAAAGACAAACACAGAGTTCACCAAGATTTCCTAGAGTCGATGATGATGAAACCAGGGAATTTTACAGAATCATGACTACCGAACAACAAGAAATAACTCAGACACTACAGGCTTTGACTACCATAATGGAAAGAGTTATTCAGCCCAGGATTCAAGATCAAGGAAGAGGCACATCTGATCATGATGATAGGAGTGTGGCATGATCACAAGGTGCTCCTAGGCACAGATCATGGACAACAAATAGGCCTACTCGTCCCACCTTCCTAAGGGAAGAGGCTTAGGAGATGGGAGAAGACGATGTACCAGAAGATTTCCAGGATGATCTTAGGGCTGCTACGGAAGAATGGTAGGCATTACCCCCGCATGTGCATGAATTATTAAACTTCGATCGATATTTAAACCAAAGAAGGGAACATATGAGGAACAGCCGCCAGAATAGGAGACCTAGAGGAGGTTATGAAAGAAAGTTACAGTGAGCTGTCAGTAAACTTACTTTACCCTTTTTCGATGGTAGTGGTCAGATGACAGCACAAGCTTGGATTCATAAGTTGGATACCTTTATAGCGTTAAGGCCTATGTCTGAAATAGATGCCATCAGATATGCTACCTTGCATCTGGAAGGCGCAGCTCATGACTGGTGGTCACATGGAATGGTTACCTTGCAACACAACCAGGTAACAACGTATCAAGACTTCGTGGATAGATTAGTTGAACATTTTGATAAGAAGGATCCAGAAATTTATTTTCGCGACCTTGCACAGTTAAGACAGACTGGCAATTTGGAGGTTTATATTAGTGAATTTCAGAGGTTGTCATTCATGGTACCAGATGTATCGGAAAGGAGGTTAGTTATCTTATTTACAGAAGGATTGTCTGAACCCCTCAAGGGATGGATTAAGGCATTTGACCCACCAACACTGCAAGAAGCCATGAGGAAAGCACGAAGTATGGAACTTACAGCCCCTTCTAGCAGGTTCACTCCCAGGAATACTACCTCTTTCAGAGACAACAAGAAGTTTGATAAAAATAAAGGGAAGAGCATTGAAACCAAAGGGAAATCTAACACACCCCTAGATATAGAGGCATTAAATGACTTGCGAAGGAAGAAATTATGCTTCTATTGCAAAGGTCCATATGACAGGGATCATGATTGTCCCTTGCAACCAAAAGGAAAAGCCAATAGGGTTATGTGGGCATATTATGAAGGATCGGATTCTAACAGTACGGCAAAAGAGGATGAACACACTGGTTCAGAATCTGAGGAAGAGACAGGAAAGTCAGAACAAAAAGAAGAACCTTAATTGCATCTACAGCAAGGGCGTTTGTCTAGCATTCAACAGGAAGGATCTTTCAGATTACGTGGTGTCCTAGCAGGACAGAAGGTGATTACATTGGTTGATATCGGAGCTACACATAACTTCATTGATGCACGATTGCTCGAGCGTCATGGTATTAAGATGGAATAATTCGAAGGTCTTCGAGTACAGGTTGCTGACAGATACACTCTTAAGTGCAACAGGATAGTCAGAGACATGCCTTTACGCCTGAATAATTATGAGTTCAAAGCAGATTACCACGTGGTCAATATGGGTGACTTGGATATCGTTTTAGGGATGACATGGTTACGTTTATTGGGTGAGTTTACCTTCTGACTCAAGGACATGGAGATCAAGTTCGAAGTAGATGGGAGGCAGCATGTGTTGAGAGCTATTCGAAATAGTGACATCCGAACGATCTCTCTTAGACGATTGGAAAGATTGGTGAGACATGAGGATCTTGAATGGGCAGCCATGTGTACTCTCATGCCTACACAGGAGGAACAACAAAAGATAGAATATCATCCCGACATACAGATATTGAGGGAAAAGTATAGTAAGGTATTCAACGATATTCCACCTGGTACACCACCTGATAGAGGGATTGAGCACATCATCGAATTAGAAGAAGGTGCTAAACCAATCATGATCACTCCATACAGGCATCCCAAAAGGCTCAAAGATGAAATAGAAAAAACCATCAAGGAGCTTCTCGCGATGGGACACATCAGATCTAGTAAGTCTCCTTTTGCTTCTTCAGTAGTTTTGGTTAAGAAGAAAGATGGTTCGTTACGGATGTGTATAGATTACAGGATGCTGAATAAGAAAACCATTAAGAATAGATATCCTATTCCACGGATTGATGAGCTAATAGATGAACTGCATGGGGCATGCTACTTTAGTAAGATTGATTTGAGATCAGGTTACCACCAGATTAGAGTCAGAGAACAGGACATTGAGAAGACTGCATTCAGGTGTCATTGTGGGCATTTTGAGTTTGTAGTAATGCCATTTGGATTGACCAATGCACCAGCTACTTTCCAGTCCACCATGAATAAGGTCTTCCATCATCAGCTGAGAAAATTCGTGTTGGTATTCTTTGATGATATCTTGGTATACAGTTGAACATGGCAGGAACACATGGCGCATCTAGAAACAGTATTGAAGACCTTGCAAGAAGAGTCCTTGTATGCCAAAGAGTCCAAATGCGATTTGGGAATGATTGAGTTGTTATATTTAGGTCATATTATTAGTCGAGAAGGAGTATGGATGGATCCTGATAAGATTCGTGCTATTGTGGAGTGGCCTACTCCTGAGAACCTAACTCAGTTAAGAGGATTCCTTGGTTTATGTGGCTTCTACCACAGATTTGTTTGCAGGTATTCACAATACGTGGCCCCTATAATAGATTTGCTTAAAAGGGGAGCTTTCGTTTGGACAGCAAAGGCACAGGCTTATTTTGACAGATTCAAGGAGATCATGACTTCATGTTCGGTACTAGCATTGCCTGATTTCTCGAAACCATTTGAACTTCAGTGTGATGCCTCAGGAGATGGTATTGGGGCTGTTTTGATGCAGGATAAACACCCAATTGCATATGAAAGCAGGAAACTCCGTGGGCCAGAGAGATCATTCAGCATTTACGACAAGGAGATGTTAGCTATCATGCATGCATTAGCTAAGTTCAGGCAGTACTTAGTAGGTGGCAAATTTTGCATAAAAACTGACCACAACAGTTTAAGACATTTCCTTGGGCAAAGGGATCTCAATGATAGGCAACAAAAATGGGTTAGTAAGTTACAGGCATATGACTTTGATATATCTTATGTTAAGGGCACACAGAATGTGGTAGCAGATGCCTTGTCACGCAGACCACATCTTAGTTCAATGATTGAGATCTCTGAGGATTGGAAGCATCTGATTATTGCAGAATATGCCAGAGATTCATGGGCATCTAGGATAGTTGATGGGACACTTGTTGATACCAGGTATACACTTGTGGATGAATTGATTATTTACAAGAGCAGGATATTTTTAGTCCCAGGATCGAAGGTGAAGCAGTTCATTATGCGAGCTCTTCATGATTCACCTATAGCTGGTCACCCCGGATACTTTAAAACATATAGACAGGTGCGAGAACGGTTTACATGGAAAGGACTTAAGAAGGATGTTTTGCAGTATGTTCGTGAGTGTTCCGTTTGCCAACAGAATAAACAGGAGCACACCTTTCCCATAGGGCTTCTACAGCCACTTCCCATTCCGTGTCAAAAGTGGGAATGCATATCCATGGATTTCATTACTGGGTTACCCAAGGCTCAGGGACGTGATTGCATTTATGTGGTGGTGGATAGGTTAACAAAATATGCTCATTTCTTTCCCATCACCACTACTTCTACTGCAGTACAGGTAGCTGAAGTATTCTTCAGAGAGGTTTTCAGGTTACATGGGATACCCCGCAGTATTGTCAGTGACAGGGATAGTAGATTCATGAGTCATTTCTGGCAAGAGGTGTTTCGATTATGCGGCACTGAGCTCACACCCAGTACTAGTTACCACCCGCAAACCGATGGACAGACGGAGATAGTAAACAAATGGGTGGAAGGCTACTTGAGGAATTACGTAGCTGATCAGCAGAAGGCTTGGGTAAGATGGATTTATTTGTGTGAGTATTGCTATAACACCACTTTCCACATGTCTATCCAAATGACACCTTTTTGAGCATTATACGGCTATGATACACCCAGTTTCAGTGACTTATTGATGAGTGATGTTCGGGTTCCACGTGCTGGGGATTTGATGCAAGAAAGTAAAGATATTATTAGCTCTCTACGTGATAACATCGCTCGAGCACAGAATCAGTATAAGCAATATGCAGATCAAAAGAGGACGGAGAGGAGCTTTGAGGTGGGCGACATGGTTTACTTAATGCTTCAACCATTTCGACAATCCACTCTCAAAAAGAGTGGGTCAGAGAAGCTTAAGCCCAGGTATTATGGACCTTTCAGGATCATTAGGCGAATAGGGGAATTGGCTTATGAACTTGAGCTTCCAGCAGACAACAAAGTATATAATGTGTTTCATGTATCATGTCTCAAAAAGGCATTGGGACAGAATGTGATACCTTCTGCAGTATTACCGCCTTTGGATGATGAAGGGAAATTGATCCTAGTACCGGAATTCATTTTAGGAAGCTGAGAAAAATAGCTCCACCGAAGAGTAATTAGAGAATATTTGGTTAAATGGAAGGATCTACCAGTCGAAGATGCTACTTGGGAGAATGAGACCATTTTGCAGCATCCAGCTCTGAGATTTCTTGAGGGCAAGCAATTTCAGGAAGGGCGGACTGTCATGTCCCTTTTTTAGCAACATAATTGTAACAGGAGATTTTCCTATCATTGACTCTCGTAGGCAAATGATTATGGAAAGGGGGTCAATTTTGTCTTTCGATTAAGTAAGTGGGGCCTACTCGTTCTAATATTAAATTAAGGTTGTACTCTAACTTTATAAAGTTATTTATTTAATTTTATAAAGTTAATAATTGTAGTGCAAGATGATTCCGGATAATTTCCAGAAACTTCTCAGCAAAGGGGATAAATAGAGGACATAGGGCTCCCATTTGAAACAGGGTGATTTGGTGGATTCAATTTCTTCTTCAACCAAGGCAATTTGTAGTCATTAGTCTGCAGATTTCCATAAGGTCTCTGGGAACGAAAAACTCCCTTGGATCTGCATAACTGAGGAGGTGAAATATTCCCCCGAAGGGTTGCACATTTGAGGTGGCACTGTAGTCATTTCATGAGGGCTTAATTTGTGGCCAAAGGCCAATTTAAATGATACATTTTGTGGCAGTCGGATAACAGTAAAGAATTTTGGTTAAAGGCAACAGCCGAATAGAAGTAACTGAAGTTGCGGCAAGAGAGCAATTCCGATATTCTATTTGATAGATCCACATACATCCTTGTTAATTCGCGAGCTGAAGGCACAGCCATTTACATTGCGTCAAGGCGTTGAGAGTCTCTTACCACAGGAGGAGAACATTCGGACCAATATCGGGTCTAGATAAGGGCAGAATCGGGACTCAGTTTGTGTGTTCCACAGCGGACGACATCAGATAGGGCAAGCTCGGATGTGGCAGTGACTCCGCAGCTAATCGAAAGGATTATTATGAGCCGTTTGGCGTCATTCATTTGGCGGAGTTTTTAGAAGTTTCTTCGTGATTATTCTTTGCTCAATTGTTTTGGTACCATATTGATGCTGCACTTTATGATTAGTGACGATCTCAGTCGGGTGCAGAGTATCGATTGCTTTGTGCATTGTTCTTCGTGTTCAAGCAGCAGACATTGTGGCTTATATTGTAGTCATACCCAACGACATTATTAGTCGGGATAAGGAGACCAGCAGCAGCAGTCAGGAACGTTGGCTTTAGCGATCGCTGGAGAAATTAGAAGTCTCTTTGCAAGCAAACTTCAAACATTTGTTTGAAAGGCAGCTTTTGGTTTTTGCCATAGAGGAATAAGGCATCCAGCCCAGACAATGAGGAGAAACCAGGTTCCATTATTGTGTCATTTCTTGATTGGATTTCGATTGTTCATATCTACTAATATTATAGCATTTGTATTATTCACCTGTACTGCTGTCAAATTCAACTTGGTCATTTGGATATTTCATGGCATTTCATGCCAATTGGATTAGTGAAGTACCTCATTCATGAATTGTGAATTTAAAGGCATTATTAGATACAAGCTATATTAAGCTTGATTGATAACTGTTTGACGGAATGTCTACCCCTTTAAAGCAATGACCTGTCGGGGTTACTACACAGGAAGTGGGTCCATGATATCGTTGTCACTGAGCTGGCTAAACACCCTGGCACATATATATATTTTCTAATCTCTACATGACATCACATGTCTTGGGCCTCGCTGTGTTTGTGACTTTCAGGTGGGTCGCTATATCGCTACCGACATAAAAACTAACAATCCGACTAGCGATATGGTGAGTTCCGATGAATCAAAATCTTCTTGCTCAAAGATGCTCAATGGGATGCCACCGTGTAACTCAATCTGCACAACTCAGCCTTATCACATCACTCATTCGGGGCCCACCTTTGAGGATTTTCAGTTACATTACCATTTTTTGAGCAATCGCTACATCGCTACCGGCATAGATACCGACAAACCCGACTAGCGATATGGCGAGTTTCGGTAACCATTTTCAAAATGGCATTGGCTAAATAGCCATGATAATGCACCGACTAGCTAGTGTCATTACATTTTCATCCGTTAACTATCCGAAACAAAACGTACTCTGACCTGCCAAACATACTCTGATAGTCCTGTTCGATCCAAACGTACTCTGACAATAAAAACGTGATCCACGTTGTGATTTAAAAATATCAAATATTATTAAAAGTTTGATAATGACTGTTGACTATTTTAATAGATTAGTAGAAAAATTTCAAAAGAAGCAGGTTTATATATTACTACTATTTTTAATTAATAGTTTATACATAAAATCATGGGGTACGACCATCGAAATATTTACGAAAGGTAGAGTAGATAAAACATTGCTTGTAAATAAGTTATTTAGTTGAAAAATAAGCGTGCAGATTTGTGTATTAATTTAGTCCATTCTCTTTGTAATGTTGCATGTTTTAGTTTCAATTTTTTAATAAATTATAATAAATATTTAGCATCTAAGATCAAATTAATTCAATTAAATAATGAGAATATGCAATAATTAGTATTGTAATGATAAAAATGATTTTTAATTTATCTTTATATTAATTTGAGCTACTCATTTTTTTATTATGTGAATAGTTATAAATGCTATAATTTGTGTGTTTTTTTTTGTAAATTGATTAATTATATATATTTATTATATATATAAACATGTATATTATCTTAGTTTAATTTATTTTCTTATAGTATTTGAATATTAAATCAATTAAAATAATCTCTATTAGTAATCTGATATATGGTTCCTTACTCCTAACATTTTCTACTAACCATTCCTAAACTATACTATAACTATCCCTTACATCTTGCTTTACTTCCTACCACCCCTTATCTAATTTTACCACTAATTCCCTATCCACTAGCCATTAACCCTTATATCCTTTAAAAAATAACAATATTTAAGCAAAATCTTTTATTTACTACATTTTACTTTACTTGTAGATCTCCCCATACAAATAACATTAATCCACTTAACGTCCCTATAATCCCAACCTAACGCCAACCTTCCCAGAATTCATGTGACATAGGGTCAAGTGAATCATTACTTTTTTTGTTTTGTGTTTGATGAAATTGACTTATTTCAGGGAGGTTTGTCAATAAATATATGATAATACTAAGTCCCATAAAATACTTGAAAACTGCATCCTTAAAATCATTCACTACACATCCATCTCACGATCTATGCATGTAAACTAAAATACCAAATTAAGCATAACTATTCATAGCTTGAAAGTAAATAAACATTCACACATATGACACAAGATATGATTACCCAAAAACCCTCTAATGAGAAGGTAAAACTGGGGTGGGGATGACACCCATACATCTTCACTACTACATTTATAAAGTATATTCAATGAATGTTACAATGTTTGATCAAGAAATATGATCTACCCTGTTAAAGGTATGCCCTATTAAAGGCTTACAAAGCCTATTACATCTTCCCCTATTAAAGGATTTCAAGACCCTATTAGAAGTGTACCTAGTAAGAGGACTTCAACTTACAATGAAGTAAGCACCCTATTCAAGGATTTATCTCAGCATGTTAGGACTACTCTGTTAAGAGATTTAAATGATTCACCTATTAAAATGTCTCAACAATGATCCTTTGTTAGCACTCTACTACTCGATGTTAGATCACCTCTTTGCATGTATTCTTGATCCTTCTTTGATTAGATGTATCTCTTCTATCCTCTAACTCCTTTACTATGTTCTCCTCTAACATATTCTATAATTCATGTCTCTAGATCACAATTCCTTAGTCACACCTTGATTCTCTTTTTGCATGCATAAAATTCTCTCTCTACTCATCTCCTTACTTACATTCTATATTAGGGTTTACCCTCCTTATGAAGATCTTGGTGACTTAGGGTTAGGTATGAATCAACGATTGTGATTCACCTATTGCTTAATCCTTCTCTTTTTTTTGATTGGTTGTGTGTGTTGCATTGGGATAATCAATCAAGATTCATTCTTATCATCTAGGATCTCAAAATATATCCTTAAGTTGGTTCCAAAATAATTTACATAGGAGTTTGTACCATTACAAACAACTATGTCAAAACTGTATAACTCGACACTAGAAGTCCCTGATGCTCAACATCAACTACAACTTCAATGCCAGAACTCAACATCTGAATAACTCAACATCCTTTGATTACTCAGCTCTTGAATCACTTGACATCATCTATCTACTCAACACTTGAGTGGATTGGCACCAACTGTTTACTCAACATACACTAAGAATCTCACTTGATATGCACTATCTGACATGTTATGCTCCAAATGTATTACTTGTTCGACATGAACTAATCTTGTAAATGACTTAAGTGTATAAACACACATATGTCAAAACCAATTTGAGATTAACAATCTCCCCCTTTGACATGAGTGGAAAAAACACTTGGTCATGCATGAATATCTTTAACTTATAAGCATAACTTAGATAATCACCATATTTACTCGGTATAATACAAAATTTCAAAATTTTGCAAAACTTGACTTTACTATCATACCTCAAAATCTTATAAATCCCCTTGAGTTGATTATTATATATTGAATCTTGAATCTTGAATCAATACTATTGCTAAGTAAATATGCATATGATGTACTTTGTTTATGTCTTTGACTCCCCCTTTATTTTTTCTCCCCCAAAACTGTATCTATTCATCACTTGGAGTCAATGTCACTAAAAAACTTATTATGCTCCCCCTTTCTTATTTCTCCTCCTATCTTATTACTCCCCCTTTTTGACACTTATGTCAAAGGGTTATACCTTAATAGTGTGTTTATCCAAAAAATATTTATGGATCTCAAGTATTAGCTTCAAAGATACATCCCAATTATCACAAGCTACATCCAATGATTTGATTTGGATGGCCAAATTGGCAACAAGATAAACTAAGCCTTCTAGTATAGAAAGATGGGGATATTTTTGCATTAGTGTCTCTACAAAGGCTAGCTCCTTGTGAAGTATTTCCATGTGTGGGGTCAACATGGATTGGATGCTAATCAGTGTGGCCCAAATATTTTCTGCTTAAGCATGCAGGTCAACCAATTGACCTTGGGAATTCATCAAATTCTTGAAGTGCTTCTAACTCTGAGCTAGAGAATTGGGTAGAGTAATACCTGTTAGCTTCATTTTTGCCTCCAAATTGTCAATACGGCACTGTACTTCTTGTGTGAACAAATTTGTATCACACAAATTGGTGTAAAGTAAGAAAATATTCTCTAAGATTTTATTTACACTTTTAGTCTTGGTTGCTAACTCAACCTGACTAAGTGTAATAGAACTTGATACCTTGTCATTTACCTTTCCTTGAAATTTTCTCTTAGACCATTCAAGTAGTTTGACATTTGAATCTAGGTCTGCATCATTAATGTGTTATACAATAATTACCAACTGTTCCATGATAGGCTTGTCTTCTTCAGGTGCTGGCAGGTTGAATGCATCAATAAATATATTCTTGATGTCTTGCAATGCTTGCTTCTACCGATGCTCCCTTCTGAGTAGCTCTTGATGCTTTTTCCTTGCAAGTGCATCTTGTAGTATGCCCATTTGTTCAATTGTGATTGTTGCAAGGTCAAAATTTGGTAGGACAATCACTTCATCCAAGTTGACATCAATAAATGATGTAACCTCACCTACCTTGGATGTACTAGACCTTGGTGATTATAATGGTGTTTCTTCTATACTCGACCTTTGAAGTGCTTGATTTGGAAGAGTAGTAGTTGCTGGTAAGGTAACCAGTGTTTTTATTGACAATTTCTCCTCGCGATTATTAGAAACAATAGTCCACCAAGATAACTGAGGGGGGGGGGGGGTGGGGGGGGTGACTTAGTTATCCAATAATTAAAGCACTTATCTTCTTTAAACAAACTTAACCATTCAACCAAAGTAAATAGCAACAATAGAAAGATTCACATAAACAAATACACTAGATATGTTGACTAGGGAAACCCTTGATCAGAGGGAAAACCCCAATGGGAATGATGCCTGCAAGATGATGTACTAATATAAATATTCCTTGTTAGAGTATAGACCCTGTTAGGAGTCTGTTACAACATTTAGTAAAATTATTCCCTGTTAGGAGACTTTGAATCCTTGTTAGGAGATTCCAACCCTGTTAGGAGTTGTGCTAACCCTGTCAGGAGTTGTGGTACAATGTATGCAAGAAGATCCCATTGCCAAAACATGCAATTTCAACTACGAGAAGAGCTCATTGCTCAAACAAGTAATTTAATATTATTTATCTTCCCTGCTTGTTCTTTCCTCTATCCTATCAACAAGAGAAATTACTATTAGACCTTGTAGACCAGGTCATAAACCTCAAATCCAAATACCAAACCTTGGATCACCCAGAAAAACCTTGGCAATGAAGTTTCCTTTACTTTAGCACTGCTTTGCTCAACTTCACATTCCATACTCTCTGCTACTTTCCAAACATTCATAATTCACATATATCCATGCCATGATAAAGGAAAATATCCTTCCTTTGTACCAAGTCCATTAAAAAATTCCTTGAGTTGGTTGTTAATCCTTCTCAATTAATTATTATAGGACCACATTAAGAGCATGTTACACTTAGCGATAACACAAATCTTCCACCTTGCAACTTGAATAACTTTTTGTACACATAATATTATTACAAGTGAGCTTAGCCATGCCATCCTTAACATGTCTTCTCCAAGTCCTCAACCTTGATCCTCAATATATCAAATCTGCTAAGAGATATAAAAAGTTTACCCAAGCATGCATATATAAACTCTATCTTAGAACAAACATTACCAAAACTTACATAAATTTTTCTAGCCTTCCTACTTCTGATGTTAACTGAATATGCTAGATACTCAAATTTATCTCTCATAACCATGAGTGGTTGTTATGTTCAACTAGTCAAGCATATCAAATTGATCTTTCTATCATTCTTCTGTCAGATACCACATAAGACATCAAACATGCTATATTGACATCAATGACAAACTCAGTCATGAGTGTTACATATTATCATCAAACCAATATTCCAAAAATCTCTCCAATCTTCTAACAAGGCTATGTACTCAAGTTTGAATCTTCCATCTTTCCTCTTCTTTCTACTTTATCCATTTCTAGCTTTCCAAGTCTATCAAATCCAATATGTGAAAATCCACTCAAATCTACATTATTCTTTATATTTTCACATAGATAATCTAAATCAGAAGGACTGTGACTTACCACTTTAAATTGGTTATTATCATAAAATTCTATCCTCTCTTCATATGATTTAGTTAGAGCAATGTACTTTCTCCTTTGTCTCTTCTCAGACAGATCAACTTGTATAGCTTTCCTAGCTTTGTTTTTTTTTTTGCTTGGCTAATTCTTGAGCTTTCTTAGTAGTAGGTCTTGTGCTAGTTTGTGTAGCTAGAACTGCAGGCCTTAGGTTTTACAACCTTCTTTAATTATTGACTACTAAGGCTTTATCTTTTCTTTTCTTCTCTATGGCTATAGGTTCTTCACTAACTTCTTCTCCTTTGACACCTTCTTCAAGCTCAACTTCCTCTTCTCCTTGATCTTCTCCATGACCTTGTGTTAGGGCCAATGGTGCTTGGGCTATACATCTTCTTCTTCATCATCATTATCATCTTCATCATCTTCCTTTGCCCCTTCACCATATTTTTCTTTCAATTTCTTGACAATCTTGTTCTTCTTCCTTATCACTAATGTTGTCTTTAGATCCATAGTTATCTTTGATTTGGCAACATCACAATTTACAAAGTCAGTAGCCTTATTATCTACTTCTTCTTCTGTAAGAAAGGATACAATTACTATAGATGCCTCATCAACATTGACTTCATATCCTAGTGATCTCAACCATTAACCCTTGGAGCTACAACTTGTACATTTGTGAAATTAGTATCAACTAGAAAGAAAACATCATTGAAATGTTTCTCAACTAGTGACATTGGTATCTTGTGTCTTTGTTTCATTGGCTACTTAAAGTCCTCAAAATAGATAGTCATAATAGACTCAAAACTCTCTCCCATTTTCTCAATGAATTCTCCTATTTGTACTACAATGGATTTGTTTGTCTTCCATGAAAATTTTCCAAAGGAAGGAAATGTGTTCTAGACATAGAAAAATATACATACAGGTATTGATCCAAACTTGCATTGTGCACTCTTGGTTTTCATCATGGCTCCCAAATTTTTTGATAGTTGTTGCAATTGAAGCTTGATAAGGTCATAAGTACAATCTTTCTTCACTATATTTTATCCTAGATCAACATCAATACAAGATACACTGTTCAATCTGCTTGATTGAAAGAACTTATGTGCAATAATCCTTACTGCAAAAGAAATTAGGGGATCTATGATAGTATCCATTGTCATTCCTCTTTTATTCCACACTACCCCTATGTTTTTCTCAATAACTTCTTTTGCATCACTCCTCATGGTTTTAGGTCTATCTAGGGTTGTATACCCTATTACCATTTGCACAATATTCTTGGTTATCTTGATAGGTCCATCTTCTAGCCATACTGAGTTATCATGAATTTTGATTAAAATAATCTTAATCCACTTAGTCTTGAAAATATTTGGAAAATCTAGGGCATGATTAACCCTTTTATTTCTATAATTTTTTATTTCTCCTTTAGTATTCCATTTTCACACAGTTTTCCATATAGGTCTTTGATTTCCATGTCACCTATGCTAGCCACCTTGCATGTGAACAACATTTCACATCTTGAATCATTAAGACTTCTGGTGGTATCAACACACCAAATAGATCTTGTTTATATGCAATATTAGGGATTGCTTTGAAATTTGGTTGTCTAATCTCATTGTTAATTAGTTGAACATTCAAGACCTCCTTTCCCTCTTTAACCTTGGTAGTAGAAGAACTAGGACCATAATTATCACCTATGGTTTACAGAAATTCAAATAGTGTAACTCAACATACAATAAATACCTTCAAAAATTTGATGAACAATGTTGAATAGTGGTTGAATTCACTTTGAAAATGTTTAGAATTGATCTCTTCAATTTTCCTTTAGCTCTTCATTCTCTCTCCAAATTTGAATGATGTCAAATGAGTAAAAAATTGATCATATAGACCTTAGAACTTTGTAATTAATGCGCAGTCCTTACACAACTGTAAGCTCGACTTGAATAGAAATTTCAACTCACTCAACTTCCATGAAGTTTACTTGCTCAGAAACCACTATGAGATTGGTCAACACTATCACCTATAATAGCTCAGTATCAACTAGATTTCACTCGACAACTTAAGTGAAAATTTTCATGCTTGACAGTAACATGAAAATTGAAAAACTAAAAGATTTCTTCAAGATTCTAAATAAAACTTTGCATCTTTCTTCATGAAAATATAATATTTTCAAAACTAAGTCCTTGGAAATAATTATGATATATTATTTAAACATCAGTCCCACACATACCTCTTGATTTTTTAGTTGGAGGTGGTGTCATCAACTGACCCATTGGGTGAAGAGATCCCATTAGAACTTGATGTGCTGCAATCTTCCTTTCTCTTCCATGTATTTTTCATTTCATCTTTGACATTCTCAACATTTGCCTTTTCTTTGCTTTGTTGAATCACTGCTTGGCACTTTTGACCTTGTTGAGAAATTCTTACTTATGTGACCAATCTTCAACCAACTAAAACATGTAGTTGACTCAACCATTTTTTGTAGTCACTTCTAAAGTGTGTTCTTATGCAATTCTTAGGAACATGTCCATACTCTTGAAAGCAGTGACACCTATACCTAGTATTGTAATCCTAATTATAAGATTTTCCATTGTGATTTACCTTTGTCTATTTGTTTGATGACCACTTAGGCTTGGATCTGCACTCATATGCTCTATCTCCAAACTTTTGATAATTATAGGAGTATCCTTCAAATCTTTGTGTGCTCAAGGTCTTGGTTTTGCATTCATGTGCTTGATGTCCTTGTTTGTTGCATTTGTGGCAGTGACCCATGAACTTCTGCTTAGGATTCTAATTTGCAGTCTTGCTCTTGTAAACATTAGCAGTAAACTTGTAATAAATTATAATTTAAATAAGAAATTAGGATATTTGGCAATAATTTTAGTATTATGAGTTGTTAATGAGTAGTATCCGATTTTAGATAGGGAAGTTTATTATATAAATTTATTTTTAAAGTAATTAAATTTAATAATTAGAGTATAAAATAAGTTTATTAAAGTTTTAGCTAAATATTATATCATTTTTTATTAAAAAAACTATTCACATAAATTTAGCATAGTAATTCTCCAAGAGATTATATCAATTAAATTTTAGAAAATTTATTTCAAAAATTTCCTATTTAAAATTTAATTTATTACAAGTTTACAACTTCACTATATTAATTTTTTTTTTTGATAAATTTTAATTGAAAATAAGAATTAATAATATTTATATAATTGTCAAAATATATTATAAAGGTAAATAGATAATTAAATTTATTATTGTGTAAGAAGAGATAATTATATGTTGAATTTGGTCTATAAGATACAATCCTAAAAAATAAATTAACAATGATACTATTTAATAATACTCACACAACTATGCTTTTAAAGCAATTATTTTTTATTCCACTAAAATATATATATACTAATTAACATCATTTAAACTAACACTTTATTTAATACAAAACAAACAACTCTATTGCCAAATATCCTAATTTAAAAACATACTAAAAACCTAAATTTTTTTAAAACTATCTAAAATCTGATACTACTCATTAACAACTCATAATACTAAAATTAATAAAAAGTAAAAATAAAAATTAAGACATTAACACTACTGACTTAACTTTCAAACAATAAATTTTCAATGTTTTAAAACATTTAAATTAAACTACCTAACAATTAAAATCTAAATTTTAAACTTATTTTAAATAACTAATCTATCTTCAAACTAAAACTAAATTAAATTTATACTAACTTAAAATTAAACTAATCTAATACTAATTTAAATTTAAAACTAATCTTAATTTAATATTAATTTAAATAATTTTAAATTTAAAAAAACTAACTTAATTCTAAACAAATTTTTAAAAGAAACATATTAATTAAATTATATATATAAAAATAAAAACATAATCAAACCTAACAAATATATATATATATATATATATATATATATATATATATATATATATATATATATATATATATATATATATATATATATATATATATATATATATATATATATATATATATATATATATATATATATATATATATATATATATATATATATATATATATATATAAACTAACTTATACTAAAACTAGAACTTACACTATAACCCCAAACCCCTAACACTAACCACCCACGACCACAAACTTCCAACTTCCAACCACGTGGGCTCAGGGCCCCATAAATATTTCTCCCCACCCTCACGCTGCCCCAAGCCTATTTAAAAGGACACAGCCCAAAATCGTGCAGGGCAATACATTTTGTAGGAGCTGACGAAAGTAAGGGAGGTAATGGCACAGACTATTTAGCCGGTGCATTTTTGTGGCTATTTAGCTAGTGCCATCCGGGCATTCGCTATATTGCCACTGACAAATCGCAAGTATTTCTCGTTAGTGACTTGGTGAATTGCCAAATAATTTTGAACTCCGGTGACACCACTTGCAAGTTTTTTCCCACATGCATTCCTTCTTGAAACTGACAGGTTTGGGACGTATCACGTGGTCATAAGATCATCCCGTGAACACATTTTGTAGCATTGGATTCCACTTTTCAGTATCACAGGTAATTTTTCATTGATCGCTATCTCGTTATGCGTAACATATGAGCATCTTGCCATAGCGAGTATGCGACAACCGTGGATTCAAATCAGATCCGACGGTAGGACTAAAACCATTTTTCATAAGATTCAACCATGACGTCCAAACAAGCGAGAGAAGAATATTCATTCTTCGCCCCTTTTTTCAAAAAGAATTCACGCTAGGGTAAATTTTAAAAGCCAAACCTAGGATTTTCCACAGACTTTCAAAGGTATCAAAATACACTAGACAAAAACCTAAAACCCTATGACTTACCAGAGGATTCTCATCTAATTTTTTTTATGATTCAAAGAAAATTTGATACGCAAAAAATCAGACCAACATGAGCATTATCTTTTCTTATCATAGTATTTGTGGGAAGTAATTGCCTGTGTGGCCTTCCACTATTCTCTAGTTCACAATTTGATTGTGGCATTTTGTTCGAAGCAAAGCTTTATAATTACAAATCTAGGATATTTTAATAGATCATTTACTTGTGTGATGGGATAAAACCCATTTTGGTGCCCTAAAATAAGATAACTATATATAGAAACTCAATCATTGAGACATTTTGTATGGACTTGAGCTATCTTGATCTAGGCTCAGATCTGTTTCTATGCATTTGCTATAACTATTTTTGGGCTTTAATCTGCAATGTAAGACACTTATTTTGTTGGCAGGTAATTTAAATAGGAAGCATTTTCTACCGCTAATGTCTGAGAGTTTTTTTATAAATGATATCTAAGTTTATTATTATCAATATGCATGAAATCTTATAATAGGAGAATATTATCAATATGCATGAAATCTTTAAGATCATACAAGATTTGCTTTCATCTAGAGTTGCATAGGTGTTGAAACTCCTTTATTATATACAGGTTGTTGCTGGAACTAACTGTTTGAAAACATCATAATGTGGGTTATTTTCATATTGCAACACTGTTAGCCAATCAACAAAGATGTAGATTTGAAATATGTTTCACTTTTTTTTCATCCTAAATTAAAATACATGTACATTAAAAATAGTCATTTTTTGTGTTTTAGGTGCAATTTATCAGATAACCCCCTTTTTGATATGTCTTTTGAGTTAGTCCTTTGCTCAAACAATAAATTAAAAGATCATTTTATTGTAAGGCCTTGAAGTCAGAAGTGGAGATCTACCATAGCCTATCATGCTCACAAAGGGCCAAGAGTTTACTTTCACAATCAAAAGAGGAGTGGGCTCTGAATATTGTGTAAGCGTGAATTATGATGATTTTGTGAATGATGTAGAGAAAGGAGACACAATACTTGTTGATGGTACGTTCTCTTGTGCTGGCTTGAAAATTCATTTAATAGCTGAAAAGAACCGAGTTACTAATGTTATTCGCAACATTTTCATAGCTTTCTATTTCTTATTGTTATTTGAATTTCTCTAGGGGGGATGATGTCACTACAAGTGGAGTAAAAAACATCAGATTCTATAATTTGTGAAGTAATCGATGGAGGAGAGCTTAAATCACGATGACACGTAAATGTGCGTGGAAAAAGTGCTACCCTGCCTTCCATTACAGGTTAAGACCATTTTATCAACTCTCAGGCATGCATAGAAAATTAGATTTTTGTTGCTTATTGACATGTACATCTCAATCTGCTTCTTTCTTAGGGACTTTGATTTCATTGTGATTTCCCTTTTTTGTACCTAATATTGATTGATTGGAGTTACCTAGAATATAATTGAATGATATGTTTATCAATCTTCAAATAAGTGTAATATTTGTATTTTGTTGGTACTTGTATATGTGATGAGTTGTTTTGACCAACACAACATCTGAGATAGCTTAATTTGGTATTTGATAAAATCTATTTCTTGTCTTTTTTTTTCGCAGATAAAGATTGGGATGATATTAAATTTGGAGTTGAGAATGGCATAGACTATTATGTTGTTTCCTTTGTTAAAGATGCTAAGGTGGTGCATGAGTTGAAAGATTACCTTAAAAGTAAACCTTTGAAGCAAAATTTTAACTTTCCAGTGTAATATAATCCTTTGCATACAGTATTGGGCTTGATATATCATGTTCCCCTAATTTATATTTTAAATTAGAATTTAAAATGTGATAAAATATCAATGCATTTGTATTTGTAATTATGTGAAGGTTGTGGTGCGGATATCCATGTGACTGTGAAGATTGAAAGTGCTGATTCAATACCAAATCTTCATTCAATTCTTTATGCATCAGATCGGGTAAGTACAATCTCCCTAGATCAGAGGTTTTAGTTGGATAAGTTGTTACTTTATGAGTGGTGATATTGCTTTGAATGGGGTTAATAAATTATATGAAGTCATGCTTGTCAAGCAATATATAGAAAGTTAAATGCACATGCTACTTTGTTTACTATTTAGTCATGCATGTATTTGTTTGGATGTTGGTCCTTTTCAATTGTTGGTTTTTGATGGTTTTTGTACGGCTTTGATGTAAATTACAAAATATAAAAGCTTTACTTGTGAATATGTTATAATCTTCTTTAAATTGTTGGCAAGGACTATGAGCTTCAGTAAAGATGTTTTTAAATCAATTTTTTTTATTGTCTATCATTCAGTGAACTTAACTAGAATGAGACCATCATTTAGCTACCTGACTGATTCCTAGTTATTGAGTTTTCAGATTGTAGTTTCCTTATAGAGCTCAAGATGGTTCTGTCAAGAAACGAGAGAGTAAAACTTAAACGTGGATAGTAATATCTAAATTGACACTTTGAAAGGAGGGATAGATATATTCTTTATGCTATAATTTTCACATGAAATAAATTAATGTGATTTTTTTCCTGTGTGAGTAACATCTGTGAGGCCATATAGTCTTTGGAGATTTTTCTAAATGTGACATAAGTTGGTCAAAATGGCATAACTCTCAACTGTGAAAATCTTGACATCTTCCTCATTCTGAGACTGTTTTCTTCTAATGGGCATTTTTATGTCATCACAACTTCTCATAATTGATTGTACTAGGTACATTCCCATGCAAGACTTGTTGGTATCTTATGCTTATGAAATTTTAGTGTATGTATTTAAACATGGCATTCTCTTCAAATTCTACTGTCGTAATTCAAAAATTTGACATTAGTTCAATCTCATAAATTATGCCTTTGTTATCTTTGTCCTCTCCATCTTTTAGCTTCACAAAAAAGGTCTTAGAAGTTGTGAACTGTCAAGAAACATTTTTCTATGAGAGGAAATGCGCTTTTCCAATTCCTAACAGAGACGTTGTGGCATGCAAGGGCTATGGGTATTTTTGTGTAGCTATCATACCATGCATGGGAAAAGATCTTCTATTTGCCATAATTTTTGTCAGTGTTTCCTTGAGAAGAATTTAGGGTTAGCTTTAGGTTCATTCTAGCTCTGATTCCATCTTGTCACCTTTTGTTTGGGTATGAGATGCCAGATTTTGAATACATAGGATACAAGTTGGGTTTTAAAAGCTAAGAAACATTGTCTTACACGTTAGATTTCAACAGCTAAGAAACAATGATCTTATTGTTTTGTTAATTTTTACCTTCTTTTGAACTTGGTATCCAAGATTTTTTGTTTTGTCTCTCGTAAACACCACTTAACAGTATTTGGCTGGTCTCTAGCATATCTCACACACCCAAATATTCAATCAACTCAATTGAGGTTGAAAGATACCACCTAGAGGACTGACCAAGATAGTCTCCCAAACAACAACACCCTTGTCTTTTGTCCCTATTTAGGTAAATATTTAGCTTTCCAGATGTCCAGAGTCCATATAGCAGTTTATATGTCAATCTGATTAAACTATGAATGATCATGCATCTCTTAGTATTCAGGGCTCCACTATTTGTCCAGACACCAATGTCAGAGTGTAGAATTGTCGTGGAGTAGTGTTTCTGCAAAATAGTTTGTGTTCTTTGTTTGTAGGATCTCCATTCTTTAGTACATGTGTCCAATTTTGTGATTTGCAGAGGGAAGGGCACCATTCTTTAATGCAAGTGTCCATTTCTGATGGCCATACAAGGTTGAAGCACCTAGATATTGTGCAAGTGACCTGTAGTGGTGAATATAAGTTGTGTGTCTTTGTCCTAGTCTCTGTCCTACAGAAGCATCCATCTTGAATGCTAGTGCTCCATTTGATTCTCCAGAATAAAAAATTTCTTGGATCCTTGTTCCTGTGTTTCTATTCCCTTTTCTTCTATCTGCTACTACCTACAATATACAGTTGTATAAGCTTACAATTTTATGAAAGTACTTCCTTGGAGGTTTTTTGATATTTATATGCTAGTGGTCCCTTGGACATTATTGAATGTTTTCTTTCATTTAGTTTATTTATGACAAGCATTTACACATTGCTTGCATGCGAATGGTCATAGCCACCTTCATTTTTAGCCACACTCATTCAAGTTATGCATGTATTGATTTTTTTATGGTATTTGTATGTTCTTTGGGATTCTAACAATTGTCTCTTCCTTTCTCTTCTTTAGGCTATGGTAGCTCAAGGGGATCTTGGAGCAAAGCTTCCTATCGAGGAAGTTCCTTTACTCCTGGTAATTTTATAGAGTTTTTTATCATCAATTAAAATGTTACACATATCAATGAAATTCATTTCTTGAATTCTATGTTTGTAACCATTCTTATTGAATTCCCTATTTACTACCCAAGATTAGGCTAATATTTCAAATCACACTGGGTATGATGCAGTCTTCCATGTTAACACAAGCAGTGTTAACTTGGAAGGGCTTTCTATGCTTCCCTTATCACAAGGTGCACCTTCTTCTGCCATGAAGTCCAACTAGATGCTCTTGGGCTTGAAATTCAATTAAGCTTCTTAACATTATTCATCTTACTTTTTAATTATTTGCAAGCCAAAAAAGAAAAGATGGAGGCCAATTTCAAAATGCCCTCTAATTTGTCATCTTGCTTGGTTTTTTAAGAACTTTTTTATCCTTCATTGTACTCATAATGCAATTTCTTAAATAAAATTTAGTTTTCACTTGCTTGATTCGATAGAAGAGCAGAATTGGGTCTAGAAGAATAGAATTTAGTGTTAAATTGTTAATTCGGCCAGCTGAAGAAAACTATAGATTACTTAGCAATCAGGTTTGGAAGCCTATCATTGGATCCATGATGTAACCTGCAAGAGTGAATGGCGGATTTAGCATTTAGACTTTGATCTATAGTTTAATTTATTTTTTATAATTTCTAAAATGAAAACTACTTTTATCTATTTAGTATGTAAATTTTTGATATTTTTTCACAGCAAGTTAAATTATGATACTTCTAGAACTAGAATTTAATTGTGTAGTTTTTCAGTTGAATTTGTTGGTCTATTTTTCATAAGTAATCAGTGATAAGAACCCACTTAACTGATCCATAATAACTTGTCCATTTATTGCCTTCCTCTTTATTTGTCTTTTTATTGCATCCATCTACTACCATCATTCTCATGAGAGAGATTCTTGTATACAGCTACTCATGAGAAATGAGTTCATAAATTCAACTAAAAAGTCATAGATTTTTATATACAACTGATCATTTATTCATGTAAATGAATCAATAGATTGGATTCAAAAATTATATAATTGAATCCTAATAATTGTCTTATAGTTGGAATATATTTATACATAAGTAGAAAACATCAGTCCATAGTAAATTGGTACATATGAAACTGAGTTTAACTATGAAAAGCTTTGTGATGCACAATTTGTTTGTTAAATTAATATGTACTGAGAATTGTTCTTTTTATTTCTTACCAGGCCAGTCTTTGCTTGAGAGCGGCAGGGGAGGTGGAGGAAAAGCTCATGGAGAACATCAATAAGCTAAAGGCAAAAATGGTGAAATTGGAGGAAGCAGGACACATGACAAGACTAAGAGATTATAGAAACAGATGTGTGAGGATGAAGATTGTATACTATGATGCCTTCAAAGAAGTGATTTTCAAGGAAGAAAAAGAGAAGCTAGATTTTCATGCCAACCTTAGCAGGCTTAACCTTGTTTCCTTTTATGATAAGTTAGAAGATATGGTGGAAACCCATGATCGAATGGGGATTATGAGTCAGAGCAATGGGGATAAATATGATGGGTTGAAGCATGGCCATGGAGTCTACAGATGGGCAGATGGAAGTTTTTATATGGGGACCTGGAGTAAGGGGCTCAAAGATGGGAAAGGTACATTTTATCCTGCATGTGGCAATCAGACTAGGCTATGCCACCTTTTGGAATCCCCACCTTCCAATGTGGATCACTGTGACGATCTCTCCGTTGATGAGCAATCTTGTTGGAAGGAGAGAAGCTCTTCTATGTCTGATTTTGTGGTTTATTTGAATACTTCTTATGCCCCTAGCTCTGAAAGAACATCCTCAAAAACCCTTGAATCCAGAATAGTAAGAACCTTTTCCTTTGATGGGATAAGAAGCTCAAGTAGTGAGGAATTTGATGATAATGACGAGGGTGTCAGAACTTGTGATCCTGAAATTTTTCCTATGCAATCTACTGTCAAGAGAGAATATGTTCAAGGAGTGTTGATTAATGAGGTATCCAGAATAAATGTACCTTCCAAGGCTGTGAAAAGAGGGCATAAATGGCAGCCAAATGAAAGTAAGAGACCGGGTGAAATTATCTATAAAGGGCACATAAATTATGACTTAATGCTCAATCTGCAATTGGGAATCAAGTTCACATATTTATTTGCATATTCACGCATATGACTAGCGACTTGCTCAATATTTTACATTTATATGGATATGCCTTGTAATGTTTATTGATTTTGCTAACAAGAAATTTAGAGTCAGACTAACAAGAGAATGAAAAATGTATATGTGTAATATTTGAATGATGAAAACAATATGATTTTAAAATGTCTATTTATTTTTAGTCAATTTCTTGTTATTGAAGAAGACAGTATTGAAATATACTGTTGAGTTTGTGTGTTTGTCCCTAGACATATTGGATTCACAAAATTTTGAATTTGCCACACTTGGTTTTGGGTGTACAAGAGATTTACATTTTAAACACCATGCATACTAATTTAGTCTCATCTATGCAATTTTTGCAATTAGTCGAAGAAAGTGGGAGTTATTGTTCTTAGTTTATTTGGCAATTTTTGTCAGCATCCTTGGAAATTGATGCATCTTTGTATCTTAAGATGCTAGCTGTAACTAAACGAGTCCTTTAAGCTATACATTTAGGTGTGGTAGCCAACTAATGCTAGTTGTAAGGTACACAAATTTTATATTGTGGGATTCCTCAGTTTGCCTTAATGTTCCACATGGTTTCAGCATCCTATTGTTTTTCTTTTCTTCATTGTTTACCAGTGTGACCATTTTACAGGTACTTCTTCGTATGCTGCCAAATTACTATAATCATGTTCATACTTATGAAAGCACATTGATCACTAAATTTTTTGGTCTACATAGTATCAAAGCAGTAGGAGGACAAAAGGTATTTTCTATACCTTCTTACTCTGTTTTCCATTTAATCGTTGACATAATATGTCAATTTTTGGTAACTAGACATTATTTTCAAAATTAAACATGGTGAGTGGGCTTAAAGTGGCAACTTGGTGGGGCAAGTTGGCGAGCCGACTTAGCAAGGCCACTTAGAGATGCGACATGGCGAGCTGACTTGGTGAGCAAGCTCGATGAGCGGACCTCAAGACTGAACTTGATGAGGCACTTTGGTGGGGTGACTTGATGACCGAACTCAAAGAGTCAACTTGGTGAGCATACTTGCACTAGTACATTTGGGTTCAATTTTTGACCTTTATTGGTCGAATTTTCGACCTAATTTTCAACCAAATTTTGACGAAATTCGACCAACCCATTGGTGAAAATTTTTTTGCTTGAAATTTCGACCAACTCACTGGTTCATGATTTTTCTCAATTGTATAACTAATTATATATTCTTCATATTAGTTATTGTCGATGTTTTTGCAGCATTCTATAAAACAGTTCACATGTCTTGCCTATGATACGACATTTTACATGCATCCTACTCTCTCTCATTCAACTAATGATGGATTATGCAGAGTGATCTGAAACCATGATGCTAAAAAACACACAATCAAATCTAAAATGAACTTGCACTACAAATGGATTGTGGAAATATGATATTGGTAAAATTGCACGCATGTCTACGAGGACAATCACAACTTAAACATATATTTGTCTTGGTAGACATGCATGTAAAATTAACAATATCAAATTTCCATAATCCATTTGTAGTGCAAGTTCATTTTGGATTTGATTATGTGTGTTTTTTAGAATCATGGTTTCAAATCCCTTTGCGTAATCCATCATCAGCCGGATGAGAGAGGATGCATGCAAAATGTCGTATCATAGGCAAGACATGTGAATTGTTTTATAGAATGCCTGAAAAAAATTTACACCTTCTTGTTGGTGGAAATTTTCACCTTTATTGGTCAAAATTTCCACCAACGCTTGAGTTTTTTCGACCTTTGTTGGTGGAAATTTCCACCAACGTTTAAAAAAATTTCGACCTTTGTTGGTGGAAATTTCCACCGACACCTAAATTATTTTCTACCTTTGTTGGTCGAAATTTCCACCTTCATTGGTCGAAATTTGCACCAACACTTAAATTTTTTTCTACCTTTATTGGTCGAAATTTCCACCAATGCCTCAAATTTTTTCCACCTTTGTTGGTTGAAATTTCCACCTTCATTGGTTGAAATTTCCACCAACGCCTAAAAATTTTTTTGCCTTTGTTGGTCAAAATTTCCACCAACGTGCAAATTTTTTTCTACCTTTGCTAGTCAAAATTTTGACCAATTCCTGCATGACCTTAGACAATGGCTTTTTGGGTTTTCGACCAATAGATTGGATGAACTTTCAACCAACTAGTGAGTTGGTCAAAATTTTGACCAGAAAAATATCGACCAATGGGTTGGTCAAATTTGGTCAAAAATTGGGTCAAAAATTCGACCAATAAAGGTCAAAAATTGAACCCAAATGTACTAGTGTAAGAAGGAATTTGCAAGGTTGAACCCTCCATTGTTAACAAAAAGAAAAGTAAATAGGTAGAAATTGCTAGTGCTCCTAAAGCCCCATCATCTGTTAAAAATAGGTCTTCCACTAAGAAGGAAAAAGGTAAAATTTTGGAACCTAAAGTAGAAAGGCTAGAACAATCAGATGAGGAGAGTAATCTTAATGAACCCCTGCACTCTCAAGAGAAGGAAGGCCTAGAAAAACCTCCTAAAGTGCTTGTGGTAGAAACACTTGTAAGTAGGAGGAAACGAAAGAGTTCCCCATATTTTTCAACATCACCCACGAGGCGAAGTGTAAGACTCTCTAAGAGTAGGGTTCTGAAGGCCTCTGTTCCCATAATTACCTCTGAAGTGTCTAAAAGTGAAAAGGAGTCCTATCCAGGGGGAAAACTACCACAAACTAAAGCTAGTGAAACTGAGAGCAAAACCCAGAATCTATCACCTGAAGCTGAGTGTAGTACTAATTATGTGCTTATCGATAGCAATAAGGAATCTTATGAGTTTTAAATGTCTGAGGAATTTGAAGAAAACCCTGCTATGCAAGGTATTAGTGAAAATTATGCAGAACTCCCTTCAGAGAATTATCTAGAATTTACACCTGAAATTGTTAAAGAAGTATTGGAAAAATTGGATCAAGAAGGGTTGGACACATTAGCTACAGCAACCACAGAATCTAGTAAGGAAGATAAAGAGGAAACAATTGTTGTGATAAGAAAAAGAGGGTGCTCCACACCGCAAAATGTCAAAAAAACTCATCATTTGGCACCTGAATGGATAGACCTCTTTCATCACGAGCCATTGCCACCACCAAATTTATCCACACCTTTGTCTAGAGGAATTAATTTGTTTCAACAACTATTATGGGAAAGAGCTGAATGGAACTTGGAGAAAGAAAAATTAAAGCATGTTATTGATGAGCAGAGCTGCCAGTTGAAACACAAATTAGATCAAAATGAAGTGTTGAAGAGAAGAATTGAGCATATTACAAGATTGATTCTTGAGTTAATGGAATGTAGGTTGTCATCGCCTGTATATGCTTTGTTTCTTAAAGAACAATTTGCAAATTATAAGTTAACTAGAATTGTGGAAGGTCTTAACCCCTCTATCTCTACCACACATGATTTTTATGATGAATTTCAATCTATTCCTATGGCCTTGAAAAATTTACTATGTGAATTGTATCTTCACAATCTGGCGGTGCCTAATGACACTGAATGGAACCCATTCATGTATGTAGGGGATGTGCAATTAAGGGTAGCAATGTCATGAATACAAAATGAAATAAGCAAAGAAAATGAAATAAGCAGAGAACATTAAGTTGCACCCTACAGGGAGAGTGAGATGACAACACCCTTGTTCATGAGGCCAAAAGTCTGAAATTCTAGATGAACATATCTAGATTGGATTTCTATGTTGGACAATCCAGCAGGACATGGTAAGGTGAGTACAATCAAAGAGTGAGCTTTTATAGACTGGGAACATAACTTATCTCAGAATGTTGAAACAACAATCGTTGCCTCAAGGCAGCGATGGAATGGAATGCCACATGATCTGAAAATAAGAGAACCCCACTCTCCACAAAATCTTACTCTTGTTACAATAAGGATTCCTTGGTATATCGACTAGGGGAGAAATCAGTGCAAACATTGGTTACCATTAGGGTATCAACCTCCAATTCTTCTGCAACCATTACTAGTAGTAAATGACAATGTAGAAGATCATTACATGACTGCTAAAGTTCAGTGTTGGAAGAGGCTCAAGTCAAATTATGCTTATTTTGATTACATGAAGAATGAGCCAAGTGAAAGGACACCTAGTGACTGGAGAGTATGGGCCCAGATCAAGAACTTCATGATTGCTGGAGACCAACAATATTTCAATTGGGGGGGATGACGAGCCTCTAAAAGGCCATTATTTTGAGAACCTTTTATCTTCTTTTTAAACAATTATCTTGCAAGAAACATTTGTGACTCTATGGTTTAAGCAAAAGAACTTATGTTTTATGAATATACTATCTATATGTTAAGACATGAAGATTGAAGTATAGATTGTTTAGTTATGTTGTGTTTGCTTGAATCTATGGCTTTTTATGGTTTAATGAAGGAATATTACATGTTGATAAATATTTCCTTATCCATGCTATGTTTGGGTAGGTTCCTTCCTGTAGTAGTAGGATTTGCATGAGTGATAATTTGAACATTATGTCTTTTCTAACATTGATGACGAAATGAATGCATATATGTAGAAGTTGTTGCATTTAATGCTTTGTAGGTGTTTGTCGCACATATTGAAGAAAACATTTTAGCGCTAAGTCAAAGCCAACCAGATGATTGATGAATCACCATGTAAGCAAATCATGGTGTGAATTCTATTGTAGTGGCACACGAAGATAGCTTCCTCAACCTACTATATTCTTGGAGGAGTTAAAACATAGTTAATTGTTTCTGTTGTGAACTTTATAATCTGCAATTGATCCTTTTTGATGGAGTGATCATAGGAGTAGGAAGTTGTTGAAGCTTTCCTTTAAATATTTCTGTTTTAACCTTGAAAGAGGATATTGATCTTTTCCTAGTTTTGACCAGAAGGAAAATAGAATAGATTGTTCTATTCAATAGAGTAAAATCTTGTTTTCAAATGTAATCTCTTATTATGAATGAATAGAATATAGAGTTCCAGTTTCCACCTTCAAACTTGATTATTTTCTATTCACTCATCCAAGGGGGCCCACTTGGTGAGTGAACTTCTTTGTTAGAATAGATTTTCTTTTTTAGTTTGTTTCTTTGCAAAGTAGACTTCTATTGTTCCTATAGCCATTGATAACAGAATCATAGAACTGTTTCTGCAACATAGGTGCTTAAATAGATTTATCGTTTGCAACATTACTCTAAGCTTTAAGGAAAATGTCATTTCAGTTTCTAGCTTAGTTTCCTTCAGCATTTCTTTCTTGTTATGGTTGTAATGACTTAAAGAGGAATCAAAGCATATACTTTGCAACCACCCTCTCAAGCTTATGCTCTTGGGTTGACAAATAAAATAAAGTTAGTATGTTATTCTTAGGAAAATACATGATTCTATCTAGTCATGGAGTCAATGTAGAAGGATGTCCAATCCTTTATTACTAAGGTATTTAGTTGACTAGCCACCAAGCCACAAGTTGGCCTAGCAAGTTACATTAAATAATACCACCTATTAAATGTCTTTTTCCCTCATTTCCCCATTTTTATTTATTTTTATTTTTCTTCTAATTTTCATCAGTTTCTCTCTCCTCCACTTTTTTTTCATGTAAAAAAAAAAATATGATGCAAGATGTTCCTACATCATAATCATATCCTCTTTTTGTGTGATTCACAATAAGGAACACAAACCCTATTGGGTAAGTTTATCACACCCCCTTCTCTCTCTTTCTTTCCTATCAGTGATATCTCTCTTATTGTGATTTTGGGATTTGATGAAGACTCAAATTTCTTAGGGACAAATATAGATTTTTAGTATGGCTTAGAGTACTTTAGCTTTTCTGGCATCTTGGTATGATTTTTGGGTTATCTTCAAATCTATGAATTGTTCCTAGCTTGATTATTTCTTTCTCTCCTAAAGTTATTATAAGATCATCTTTTGCTTTTGATCTACATTACTGTGAGTTTGAGGAAACTCATACTCTCGCTAAAGTGGGGGCTAAATGTAGCATCCTATAATGGGCGCACTTTCCTTTTTAAGACCTTTAAGCACCCATCCTTTACTTTCTTCTTGGACCATGGATGGATCTCTATTCAATCTTCTTTTTCTCCTATTATGCACCATGTCTTCCAATTTTATCTGCACATCCTTCTGGGCCTTCCTTAGGGCTTTTCTATCCATCCTCTAGGACTCAGTCGACCCAAGTCAACGTGATCTTGGACTAGGTCGACCTAGTCAACGTGGTATTGGACTAGGTTGACCTAGTCCTTTCTGAGGCCCTTTTACTCCATCGTCAGGGTCAAGGTTGACCTGATCCCTAATGATTGTGAATTTCAAGGCCCAAAAGGTCTTGACTTTACCAACTGATTTATCTCTCTCTCTCGTTAGCATGCAGTTAAATATCCACTTAACAATTAGCCTAAAATTAACTGTTAATTTAACAGTCAACCTTAAGTTGGCCTTTAATTATTTTCCCACTAGAAAACTAGTATAGAAGGAAGCTTGGGGGCTTCATTTTTACATATCAACTCACATCAAGAATTCATAGATCATCAAGTACTCAAGGAATTCTAGAGCTTAAGGCATCCAAGCACTAAAGCAAGCAAGTTTCTTCAAGCATTCAAGGATCTTTTGTGGGCATTTCCCCTTCAAGATCTAGCATTTTGTTGGCACCACGAAAGGATATGTACATTAAAGAATTCATTATCTTCTTATTGATACACATTTACACCCATGGCTCCATGATGCGGTTATGATAGATCCACTGCAATATTGGAGATATCATACATCATACCAAATTCAAGATCCACAACATACATCATGACAAACCCTTATTAAAAAGGGTTTTTACAAGCAAGGTAAATATTTACATTTATCTTGTTTCCTTTATATTTACATTTATCATTTATGGTTAATTCCTTAACTTGGGGCTTGACCAAGGCAAACCCTCCCCCAACAAAACCTCAAAAACCCTTCTTTTATGTGTTTATTTACAGGATATCAGTCAGAGCTTATAGATTTGAAGCCTACTCTTTAGGAGCTTTCTAGAGAAGTTTATTGCAAAGTCGTCGGACTATGTCAACTTGGTTGTAGGGTACCCTTCCAAGTCAACCTAGACCTTCAGTGCCCTTTTGTAGGGAGATTTTTGGGTTTCGTTCCTTTTTTTTGTTTCAATCTGAGATCCGCGGTTGGATATTTAGAAAATAGTTTAGATCTGCGACTGTTGAAGTTAAATATCTCTTCCTCTGCGCATGTATGTAAGGAAACTCAGGTGTGGAAACAACTCCCTACACTAATCCCTTAAGGAAAGTATCGTGCAAATTCCTATTAAATCCTTACCATTTCAAATTTGATATTATGTAAACAATAATATTGCAGTCAACCATGAATACAGAAAATAGATAGAGAAAGAAAACACATAAACACAAAGATATGTCGATGGGGGAAAACCTTTTGGTAAAACAACCCCACCCCTCCAAAACCTGCACAATGTATTATCTTCAACACAAAAGGTTACGACACACTTGCAATGCAAGTTCTTTCAGGACACGGAAGACCAATCTAGTAGCAACATACCATAGCAACAATACACTTTCTCACACTCCTATCTACAACCCTACAAATGTTTATATCATGTGCTTTCCATTTTAGGACAACCTCCAAAGAACAACTATATTAGGGTTTTACCATTCTTTGGAAAAATAGGAACCCAAAAAAATTTTGGCCCGATGCCCCGAACCCCGTGTGTGAGTTGGAGACTCAAGTGTACGATACTCAATGATCAATTGCCACATGTCTTCACATCTCCATCCATCATCAAATCTTCTAGACATAGCTCTTACGCATCATAGGAATTCGTCATAATTGTTTCAGCCATGATCTCCTTACACACAATTCAAGATGCCAACACATACAAGTGGAGTGACACATCAACATGCCAACTAAACATATATATACTCACACTTAATTACATTATTTGCAAAAAATATATTTAAAAAACAAATAATAAGAATAGGAATTATCCAAGGTTGAGACACCTTATTCTTAACAATTTCAAGGTGAGTTTTTTATATTTTATTTCCTTTCATATCTTTACCCTAGATTTACATCTTAATTGAGTTAATTGTCTACACATAACATCTAGATTTACATTATTTAAGCAATTGGTTCAATTTTACATACACATTATCCTATTAAGGGCCAATGAGTACATTTCCTTGTATTGCATTCCCTTTTATATTTCAAATTTAGTATTGGCACTCTTCTTCCTTTGGGTTCTAGCTAATCTAATTTGGATCATAAGTGTAATCATATTTGAAAATTACCCTCTTTCCCTTTCATACATATTTGAATGGCTTAGTGGCCTGGAACTAGGGAAACCTACAATCCTATTAAAGTGTCTCCCTTTCCCCCCTAGAATGAGAGTTGCAAAGTCAACAGGTGGGGGGTGCTTACCCAAAAAAATTACATGGTGGAGAGTTCTCCTAGAAGGGAAGGTTCTCATTCTTCTCCAAAGATGGATTTTAAGTTATAGAATGTGGAGGTTGATGTGAATTCTCAAGAGCTTAAGCTAAATGATTTGAGTCATGAAAGCCATGCTAATAATTGTGGCAATTCTTCTTAAGGATCCCCTCCTTTTAGCTCCCAATGAGAGTTGCAAAGTCAACAGGTGGGGGGTGCTTACCCAAAAAAATTACATGGTGGAGAGTTCTCCTAGAAGGGAAGGTTCTCATTCTTCTCCAAAGATGGATTTCAAGTTATAGAATGTGGAGGTTGATGTGAATTCTCAAGAGCTTAAGCTAAATGATTTGAGTCATGAAAGCCATGCTAATAATTGTGGCAATTCTTCTTAAGGATCCCCTCCTTTTAGCTCCTATTGGTTTACAACAAAATCTTCAATTTCTCAATGTTTAAATGTAATACTCTTAAACTATGATGGTTGTTGGATCTCTTTCATCTAAAACATTAAGGGAGCAAGTTAGTGTCAAAAATTTAGGTGGTGTAAAATGTCACCAAGAAGATCAAAGAAGAAGGAAACACACTCCACACTTCATATGGCATTGGGGTTCTTCAAGAAGGGGTAAAGAAGTGGAAACTTAGCTACTTCATTATAGTCATGACGTAGTACAAGGCAGAAGAATCCCTGAAGGAGATGTCCTAGCCCCCAACAAATAACAACACAACACAAGATATAAGATCTAATACCAAACAGAACTCTTTATTCATAAAATAACTTATTACATGCAATGTGTCGGACTGTAAGGTCTTCCTGGTTATGGTCAAATACAAAGTAAGTAATAGTTCTGTAAGATCCCTCAAAGTCCAATTCAAACCCTAGCTAGTCCAGATCCACACTCTAGTAGAAACCTCCAAGGAAGATCTAAACTTGTGCTCGCAAGTCACCAAGCAATCTCCTTGTTTTCCAAGCCGCAGCTATTAGCTCTTCTCAAACTTCGCTCCTCTGCTTCATCCTCTTCTCCAAGCTTCTACTAAGAAGAGATCACACCTTGAGAGCTTGATTACATGCCTTAAATAGGCACTTACCACCCAAGATGTTACAAACACATCCAATGTGGGATAAAAGGTAAATGCAACTACCTTACAACAAATATTTAATTCCCACCCAAATACAACTAAGCACCACCATGAGGGCAATTAGAAAATTGCATTGCCTTCATAAATCACAGCAAATATTAAATGCGTGATTTTAAGGAACTTTCCACGAAATTATAAGATGCCACTTACACACCTTGATAAATGAAATAACTTTCTTTTTTTTTTCCCTCTTTGTGCCACCTATGCACCTTGGTAGACGAAGAAGCTTTTTTTCTCCATTTTCTATTTTTTATTTTATTTTATGTTTCCATCTATTTTAGTCACTTTCCCTCTCCTCCAATTTTATTTTTTTTAATTAGTTATTTATTTAAATATATCAAACCCCTTTTTATTTTGTGATGCAAGATGTTCCTGCATCAAGTCATATGTGTTGGAAGAAAGTGTAGTATTTATTGTCTAGGTGTAGGAGTGACAAGTAGAGTATTTCATAGGTTTGTTTCTATCAATGACAACAAAGACCTTTTTTGTTTTAACCCAGATTGGCCCCTTTTTGGATGCGCCTCTATTTGTGGGTGCAATTTTGATTCCTTTTTATTATCTTTAATTATTGGAGTTGACCCCATGCCCATAACTTCTTTTGGATCAAAGAAATGCGGGAGAAATGAAAACTTATAAATAATATACACTTGTTATATTGTTTTGCACTTAATTTATTGTTCAATTTTTAAAAGTAATTTTTGACTATTTTTAGTTGTTCAAAATTCAAATTTTCCCTTTAACTCATATGATACACTTGTAACTACATCCATGTTATATTTGCATCTTCATGACTCTTTCCTAACTATTTATCCACAGTGGAAAACATCACACTAAACGCTTATCTTTGCAACAAAAACATGTATAGAGGTATCTTTCCAATTCTAATTATTATTTACACATGGACACACCTCTTGATCTTATAAGTGTAGATTAGAGTTTGATTAAAAAAATATGGTCACTACCACATGGAAGAGGCCACTAGAACACATTGTAGTCACCAACATGCAAAGAGCACACTATAATGCCTAGATGAACAAAGGATCCTCCTAATTTTTCAACTTTATTTTGGTCTTAGTTCAAGCTTTAAACAAGCTCCTTTCCCCACAAGCCAAAACGTTTCTTTTCATAATTAAATCATTACAATCTCAACTTCTATAGATGTCAAATTATTTACATTTTAAATGGTATATTAAATGGTCTTGTTATGGATTTTATTGTAGCATAAACAAATAGTGATTTTTGAAGCATAGGGCAAGTTATATTAATGAGAAAGTATGAAAAGTTTAATATATTTATTTGTCATTAGAGATGTTTCCATTTTAATTGTGGTAGTATTTTGTATCTCGCACAAAATGATCTATTTAGCAAGATAAGAATAATGTTTATAATTAATTAAACATGTTATATAGATTCTTACATTCATTCTTATGATAGATTTGTGAATATGACGCAAAAACACTACACAATAAAATCCAAAAATTAGTAAAAGTACCATCATAAATTGTGTGAATAGATGTCTTGTAAACTTTACTAATCAATAGAGAATCAATTTCATGACATATCTCAAGTATTTCTTTAAATTATATAAAAAACAAATAAGCATTTAGATTATATTGCCAAATTATCAAAAAATTGTAATACAATAATAATATTATGTTTCTTTATTATGTCATGTTGACCAAAATTAAAATATCTACAATTATATATAATAATATAAAATAAAACCATATTTATATGATGCCCCTCAATCTTTCACTATTAACTGAAAATATATACATGTCCTCCCATTTGAAAAAATGATCTTTGACCCGCCATATGTTTAGTAAAACCCTGAGTGAGCATTTTCAAAATAGTGAAATTGGAGAAAGTGGATAAGCGGATGAAGACACCTGCTATTGTTTTCACAGTAAAATAAAATCAGCGAGCTGCAAATTTATCATGAAAGCATGGGATGGGCTGACATGGCTGAGAAAACAAGTTTTGATCCAGCCAAATGCTTTTCAAGAAGAAGACACATTTTGACATACCAGACAACGCAATTATATATTGTATGGTTTACATTACATACATCTCATATAAAACTTTGCAATAGATCATTTTACATGGGGGCTAATATGCCACCCCTTATCACCCAAATCGATCAAGAATTTCTTCTGTTACAGATTTATTACCAAGAATAGATTAAAAAACAGATTTTCAAGAAGAGCGAACAAACCCATCATTTCCCGCCAAGAGGCTGTACTTGTCCTTCCTGGTGAAATTCGTGCATTCAAACCCTAAAACACCCGCAGTGATCTTCTGCACGGAGTTAGCAACCTCAAGGCACGATTTTCCACCTCGGCAGGTGAGATCAACAGGAATCTGGCTGAGAAAATGGATCTCATAAACAGGGGAAGGATTCATGAAGAAGAAGAAGGGATCCATGGCCTTCCACCCTCTGCTGGTGGATCCGTGAA
The DNA here is from genome assembly GCA_028749045.1 of Cupressus sempervirens. Taxonomy (NCBI): domain Eukaryota; kingdom Viridiplantae; phylum Streptophyta; class Pinopsida; order Cupressales; family Cupressaceae; genus Cupressus; species Cupressus sempervirens. Next base: position 829,009,345 of record CM053793.1, read on the forward strand.
ACATCCAGGTGCGGCAGTTGACGGCGACGGGAACAATATTCTCCGTCAGCTCCGCAAACATGGCGCTGTAACGAAGAAGAAAAGGCTCCCTGCATGTGGTTCCTTCGGGGCAGAGAACCATGTCGCCCTCCTGAAGCACCTTGCGTATGTTTGCGGCGTCCAGGTCGCGGTTTCGAGTCAACCTGACGGTGGGAATCGGCGACAGAAACTCCGACAGACGGGAAATCGAGTAGGTCACCGCTGCGATGGGACGACCCAGGGAAGCGGAGAGCATGATGGGATCCAGTAGTGTTCTGTGAGATGAGACGAACATAGTGCCACTGGATAGTTTGCGTCTGTTGACGAGATCTGGAGGGTTTCCTCGAACCCTAATTCGGACCCCCGTGAGCCAGAATGTGTAGTACTGGATGCGCATCGGCAGCAGAGCTCCGGCTGTTATGCGGATTGTTGCGATAAGGAATCCCAGCGGCATCCACAGGAATGTTAGGGCTGCGATCCATGGATCTGGTCGCTGTACCAGGCGCCCGTCGTGGAATATCACCGTCTTCGGAAGCTTGTATTTTGGTAGCGGATCCGCCTTCCTGCTGCCTTCCGCGCTGTACCTTTCCTGTTTGTGGATGGGACATCAGCGATTTAGAAATTAACTCGATCGAAATTTCGTGAAAACCAAATGAAAAATCCTGAAGTGTTAAAAGGGGATTCTTTCAGATGAGCAGGGTTACAAAATTCTTGTGTTAAGGAACATGACACGTAATCGACTCAGAAATAATTGGAAATCGGTCATCCAAGATGTGTTAGTTTTCTATAATCTATGTAGTATCAAAAGATTCTGTCTTGTAACAATTGGATGTAGTTTTTATTCTTTTTTAAATCTTGTTTAGATTGGAGAGTGAGGATATTGAAGAAATTGATTATAGGAAGTGTTCTTTTAAGAACATTACAGCAATCTTTCCATCTATTGTAGAAATCTACTTGCTCTTATCATTATCATTAATGATATTTGACTTTTATAATCTAATTGTTGAATAATTGTTAGTCATGAAATTCTCTTTTTAAAAACCTACAATAATCTAAAATATTGACACAAAAATATAAATTGAAAATTTTAACAAACTCTTTACAAATATCACAACTATTAATAAAAAAATAAAACACACTCGTCATAGATAGTTGTAAAGAGACATAAATTTACTGCAATTTAATTAATTGCACTGAAGTCATAATAATGACATTTTTCTCCAATTATACCATCTGCTAAACTTTAAACCCCTAATAAATAAGACCTGCAATTAATTACACCATGCGCTACATTCAAATTCCTGAGGAAGCCAGCATCTAAACAAATGTGAAAAAGACAGGAGAAAATGTGAAACGACAGGATGAGACCGAGGAAGAATGGTGACAAGAAGAAACCGCGGGGACAAATCTACGATGAACTCACATGAAGAAGCAACTGATCAGCAAAAAATTTGTCTGCTTCCATTAATTTTCTATGGAGTGGCCCCATTGCATTGGGCATATCTGGTTTGTTTAAATAATGAAGGTACTTAATAATACATCTAATATTTGAAGATCTCTGCAATTCCGTAGAAAGCATATTTTAAATTTCCAAAGACAGAAAAAAGGGAAACTCGGAAAACAAATTTTGTCGTACGAACCTGGCAAATCGATGAAGAATGTGCAGCAGAACCGGCCGTGTGTAACCAGACATCAACAATCCGCTCTCCGACGTCTCGTCTAACCGCCTCCGTCTTTCGGAAACCACTGAGAACATAGCCGGGCGGTTTCACAAAACCGGTTGCAGAGCCATGGCCGTCAACTTGAATTTCTGTCCCCAGGACGGCGTCGATTCCCATGTATTCCACAGCAAAAGGCTCAACCAAAACCCTCGGCAGAGCAGTCACAAGAACTTTTCTTCCAAAGCACGAGAAAACTCTCCAGACCTCGGCATTGATGTCTTCGACAAAGAACTTTGGCAGAACGGCCATGGCCACCCCGTGAATAGCCGACGCTTTGACGCCTCTAATGGAGATGAATATCATGAGCTTCATCGCAGAAGCGGCCGAGACGAAGTTGTAAAGAAGCCAGACGAGAGGCGCGGCGCACAGCAGGACCAGGGATCGAATCACGCCGGAACCCTCGAAGCACACTAGCAAGAAATAACAGAAGGGATTTCGCCCCCGGAGCAATGCGCCGCACAAATCTGAGACTACGCACTGCTTTTCTCTCCCTTTCGAGCTGCATTTCTCCACGCTTTCCATGCTCGATCGCCACTCGGAGAAGAGGAAAAAATTTAAAATGTCGCTGAAAACAAATAATGTTGCTGTCTCTCAAGCGCAAGCTCCGCACAAAATGAAATGAAAATGAAAGATTTTTAACAGCGTCTGTGAAGCTAAACAGCACCAGCGCATGATTCTGTAGCAAATCCTTGTACGGTCCGTAAATTTTTCACCTTCTGATCAAAATATTTGCAGCTTCGTCCAACTTTGTCTCGTTTGAACTTCTGACCAGAAGATTTGCAGTTTTAGTCCAACCTTTAAATCTTTGCGAACAAAAGATTCGCGGTTTTATACAGCCCTGTCTCTTTTGACCGCAAATCAGACCACCTGCAGATAAGGTCCAGACAAAATGAAATGAAAAATATATATTTGTAAAAATGTCTCCGAGGCCAGACAGCACATGATTCCGTCTTCTGAAGTTTGTAATCTCCTCTCGATATCAGACCTCCTGATCAATAGATTTGCAGTTTTGCTAAATCGTATCTATTTAACTGCGAATCAGACCTTCGGATCAAAATCAAATACTTTTTCACAACAAATCTTTACAAAGCTCATTATCTCTTCACGAGATCTGATCTTCTGATCAAAATATTCGCAGTTTCATCCAAAGACACACCTCCTGATCAAAATATTCCAAAATTAATGTCCAGCCGTGACTCTTTCAACCGCAGATTCTCTTGAAACTTTCAACAAAACGAAATGAAAGATTCTCACTACGAAGCCAAAACAACCTTAAAAAATCTACTATTCTCCAACACGAAAAACCCTACAAAGTCTGCACTCTCTTCTAAAGATCACACATTGTGAATTCCAAAATAAAAACTGCTCCTATTTAACATCCTCCAAAAAATCGCGATTTCTCAGACATTGACACTTCAAGATCCGACCTTTATCGCAAAATTCCTCGTCTGTCACCGAAATTGAACCACATGAGCAGCAACATTTGGGCGGCAACTGACCGTCCAACAACTCCCCAATCGCATTTAGTCTTCCATATGAGGAAACGCGGCCATGAGGTTCGAATTTAAGAGGGACAAAAGCGGGAAGATCAGAAGCGGGGCAGCCCGTGATCGTAAATGAGCTGGCGAAGTAATGGCTCCCATCAAACGCCGAACCACTTGCGGAGAGAATTTGAGAGCTATGAATCTGCCTTTTTGACCCAAACAGTTATATTTCTCTGGTTGAGCGCAGAGCGTCGGCGGAAAAACCAGTGGTCCGTATAAAAGAGTTGGTGAGGGTAGTCATGGCGGCTGCTCCTGTGACTGTCAGATTCCATACATATTACATTACCAGGAGTTAAAAGAGGCTCAAGAATAAAATACAATGGCAAAAGCTTCCTTAACCTCGTGGAGAGTGCTGCTTCAACATAATTGAAGGTCTTGTTAGCCGCTGTAATATCTGGCCCACTACACACTTTTGTTTCCTATTATGGCGTCTACCCTAGGCACCTTTGACGGCTGTATTCATTAATTCATTGGCAATCAAAACATGATGTTGCATTCTGCTTTTATTAATTGACTAATGAATACAATCATTCTGGTTCTATTAATTGATTAATAAATACAGTCAAAGTATTGATGGTTGGTGGGGTGTCTTTTTATTACATTGATTGTGAAGTTTAAATATAGAATTATTAGGCCTATGTTTTTTTGGAGATTAATGTTTTGTTTCGCTTTGTAGTTTAGTTAGAGGCTTGGTAGCAAATTTGTCACTTTCTTCATTGGAATGGTTCTTCAGTTTAACATGGACTTTACTTCATTTCTTCTTTAATAAGGTGGAACAAACTGTGTCATTGTTTGCTTTCCTAAATATACTTATTGATTATATAGGAAAGGTGTGCAGCATTTAGAGGCTTGTAGGGCTTTGATGTTTTTTAGTACTCTTCATGGCTGATAATCATGAACAATTTGAGTTGAATGCTACTTGTAATTGTACAATCATTGATTCCCCTCATATAGTCATGAAAATATGTACTGGGGTATTGTTTTTTTCTTAAGATTGGAAACGGCTAGCAACTTCTCATTTTCAACATTTTCTTCTTTAAAAAGATTATATTTTGTCTTTCCTTTCTTAGAGATTACTTCCTTGTCTTAACGGTAATGGAAATGAAAATATTCTGCTAGAAGGTGGAACCAAATGACTACACAAATTGGAGATCCAAAACTGATATGGACACCCAATTGTTAGCTTGGAAAGTTTTACATCCCAAGCTACTAATTAGAGATAGACTAAAATTCATCAAAGTTCAACTTGCTAGTTGCTCCTTGTGTTCATGCATTGAAAATATGAAACATAGATTTCAAGACTGCCTAGGTTTTTTAAAAAAACAATGGAATGCCATTTTTGAAAACCTTTTAGCTATTTTCCATCATAAGCTTAACTGAAAGGAGGCTCTACTTGACCTGGGATTAAATGATGATGTCATTGTTGATTTAGTTAGACAGGTCACTTTGAGACATATATGGAAGTCTAGATGTTATCTTGTGTTCTCAAGTAACCATTCTTAGGAAATTGACATTCTAGTGCTTTACTCTAACTTAAAATGTCTCAACTTGTTTTTGTTAAAGTATTTCCTTATTAAGTAGATCATTAAGTCACTTATTATCTCTAGTTTACTCAAGCTAAACTTTGGGCAAATAACAATTAATTATTTTTGTTAGAGTAATAAAGTATTTCCTTATTGATTTAATTATTAAGTCACTCATTATCTCTAGTTTACTTAAGCTAAAATTTGGGCATATTTTATTAATTATAATCATGCAACCTAGGATATTTCCCTTTAGGGTTTCTACCTTTTAGGTTTTACCTTTCTCCTTTTATAAGGACGGTAATTGTAAATCTAATTTCCACAATCCATTTAAATTATTGGTCTAATTTATGGATTAGATTGTGTTCAATTTTTACCATCAACGTTTCAAATCATACTATGTGATGATTTTGGGTGCACAAATCGAGATTTTTTGGCACGTAAATTGAGAATTTGGGGACACAAATCAAGATTTTTAGCATGTGTATCAAGACATTTTTGGTACGAAATTGGCAAGCTTCTTGAGGTAATTTCTGGTGCTGGTGGAAAAGCATTCTGATGCATTTTGGCACATATCTCGAGGCGGTAAATTTTTTAAATTTTGCCCTTCCAACGCTCTTTAAACCTACATGTGATTTTTTGGTCGTAACTTGCTCCTCTAGGCTTCATTTTTCATAAATGAGATATTACCAGAAAACTGGTTCCGAGCTCGTAGGGATGGTGCAGTTTATATGAACTTTTGATGTTGTTTGGTTGCCATTTTATGTAGTCAAAGTCAGAGATTCTATTTTGCACTCTGGGAGTCATATCTTGAGGCATTCTATTTTCTAGATTATGCTCTAAGCACATCCCCTTCAATTTTTTGTTTTTTTGCATTCTGGTGGATATCTTGGTTATTTCAGGTTTGGAGATCAATTTTGTTTCTTCAAATGATTTTTCATGGGTTGTACTATCTCTTGTATCAACTTTATGTCTCTTTTTATCTTTGTTGAGATCTTTTTGTAGTATTTTTACAAATGCACTGAGATTAAGTTCCACTCTATTGTGTTTTGGGATCTTGCATATCTTTGTGTATTGTTGTACTCACACTGCATTATAAAGTGCCTTGGTGGGTTTCATGTTGGCTATATTATCTATCTTTCTTTATCAAGTGAGTGTTCCTTCTACGACATTAGCCTCATGATGTGTCAATGACACATGCCATTATAGGTGTTTTTACTTCTTTTGCACTCTTGATGTTCATGGTTCTTCTTTCTGCAAGAGATATTGCATTCAATTTAAGTGTTCATGTCTTACCTCTTACTATTATAGGGAGGGTTATGTTGGTTTTATTTCTTTTTTGTTTTGATGGAGTGAGCTATGTATTTAGTATTTGATCCTATGTACTAGGTGATTGCAGTGGCTAGATACCTATGCATTTCGATGAGATGGATCAATTACCATATAGACATTCTTTCATTCCTATTTCCAGAAGCCATGAAGATACCTTTCATCTTCCATTGATCATCTCTTCATACTTAGTCTTTTTAACCTGGTCATGTTCTATACAGTGGAAGTTCTTCAAATCCACAATGGTGTTCTTCATGATCATCTCTTGTTCCTATCTTCTGGGACATTCCCTAGTTTGGAGGCTTCTTTAGTCCTTCACTAGTTCTTTCAGCATTCTTTCCATCTCTTTTTGGAGTAGGGTTTTTTCCATGTGGTTTTCTCTATTTTTTCCTATTTTCAGAAATTTGGTTGTGCCTGGGTACCTCGTCAGGCGTTGTTGCCAGGACCCAAATTTACTTTCACTAATAGTTTCTAGGTTTTTAGCTACTCCCTAAGTTTATCTTAAGGGGGATGTTAGAGTAATAAAGTATTTTCTTGTTAATTAAATCATGTTGATTTAATTATTAGTTCACTTATTATCTCTAATTTACTTAAACTAAACTTCAGACATATAATAATTATTTATTTTATTAATTGTTATCATGCAACCTAGATTAGACTTTTTTAGGGTTTCAATTTCCTTTATAAGGACAATCTCTCTTTGTAATTATTGATTGATTCACTTTTGATAATAACAATTTCTCTTTTTGCTCATCAAGAATGTCTCCTCTATGACTCTGACAATTCCAGCCTCCTAGCTTTTGCTTCTCTCTGTAATGTCCCCATTTTAGCAGTTGACCAAGTGTGTGTGCGTTAGCCTTGTTCTACATGGTCCTGAGGGCTAACGAAGGGTTAAATGGGATCTTGGAGTGTTTTGCCCTAGTCATTTCCAGTTTGGGCCAAAACGAAGTTGATTTACTCAGTTTCAGGCATACTTACTATTTTTAGTAAGTCGGCAGGACACAGTGCAGGTCAATTTTGGTGATTTGATTCGATACTCCTCGGTGAGAGCTTTCCGATGAGCTATCACTCGCATTATTCGGAGTCCGATTGCTAATACATTTTAATGCCTGAAGTTTTATTAAAGTAACGTCTAATTTAATTGTAAAATATTAAAGTGTTACTTTAATATTTATTTTATGATGATGTGTACCCAAGGGAGACATAAGGGGTATTTTAATATATGTTTTATATTACACATCTTTATCCCACATTGCCCATATGAGTTGAACGGACCCGTGGGAATAGAATAAAAGGAAGCATTTGTAGCTTCATTAGACAGGTTGAATATAAGAAGAAATTGGTGTGTGAGTTGCAGCTTTGTTCTTGGCATTTGAGGACGTCTATCCTCTCTTGTAACATTCTAGACGTCATTCCCTTGGGGTTTGGCCTTTGGAATTCTTTCTTATTGGCTTCATTATCAGGCAGTTTAGTTGCATTTTTGGCTACAGGCAGATTTGATATTTTGCTCATATCTTCTTCACTACTTGTCTGACGCTTATGCCGCTTGGAGGGAATGGTATTATGAAGGTAGTGGACTGATTGGAGGACAAAGTATTGTAGCAGCAAGTTCATAAGCATGGCCTGGAGTATTATGACACTATTGCTGAAGTAATTAGTGAGTTGATAAATCTGCCATGTATTTGGTTTTATGAATTCTGAAAATAACATTTTATTAGCAGCAGTTCATTTCCACTTTGCATATTGTTGTAGTTTCTTTCTTGTTTATGTTGTATGATACCAATTCCATGCACGAAACACAACAAACAAATAAACGTTTGATTTCCAGAGTTATAAGGGGTTTTAAGAAGTTGAATGCAAACTGTTTGACATAATTCCTTTCAGCAATTTGGTTTAGTTTTTGGGACATTCAGGGGTGCCCATTACACTCTCTTTGTGTGACAAGTGTTTGCATGTAGGTGATTCTTGGGAGCTATGGGGTTGATCTTTCATCAACTTCAACAGAAATAAGGAAAAAAGGAGAAGGTTTTGGACAACTTATAGAGGTTGAGGAAGGCAAAGGAAAAGAACTTGTTGTTGCAAAGCCTAAGGCTACCAAGCATAAAATTAATTTTGTTATTAAGCCTAAGGTAAAGGTTGACCTGAAGAAGGACATGCAAGGAATGGTGACACCTCAGAAGCCGAAGGGAAAGGTGGTCATCATAAGGAAACTAACATCACAACCCCCAGATGAGAAAGTCATAGGAAGTCCATCAAAGAAGAGGAAACTAATTGAAATACAAATGCACCCAACACTAGGCAAGCCAAGGAGAAAAATGATCATAACATAAGAGGAGGAGGAAGTTGATGAGAATATTGAGTCTGATGAGCCTAACAAAATTCAAATACTGAACAGACTCCCACCAATGACTGTGGATTAAGTATGTGAAAAATTAAGAGAATTAGAAAGTGTTATGGGATTCAAAGATATTCATTATGATTCTTTGACTAATGTTGATCAAGGTAAGATTGAAAGAGATATGATTTACAAGATGATCAAATTTAGACTTACACCCTTGGAATTGGGAGCTAGATTTCTAGTGGGATTGTATAAACGAGTAGATGCAAAGTAGAAGTGGGCACCGTCCACCAAGAAACAAATAAGGGAGACAACAATGGCACAAGCTATGCCAGATTTGGGGAAGACTAATATGTCTATAGCCCTTAAAGATTTTGGAAATAAGTTTATGCCAAGAGATAGAGTATACAATATTTTGAAAAATAAAGCTCAAGAAGTTGAGCAAGACAACATTCGGGTATGGAAAGAAGCATTTGGGTTGCTTACTCCATCTGTGGACATGAGGGAAGGCTAAGAAGTAATAGAATTTGAAGATGACTACAAGCAAGAAGTGGCCAAGCTAGCCGAGGATATTTAGTAGCTAGTTAGTCAGTGTGAATAGAAAGAGATTGTCGCAATAGAAGATGACACTGACACTCCTCCACTGAATCCAAAAATACTAACATAAGAAGACATTAAAAGTTTAATGACAGATAATTTCAATGACCAATGCAAAAGAATCAAAACAGTTTACCAGCAATTTTCTGAAACAAAGTAAGTATTATTCTCAGTGCCAAGTTAAATATTTAGTGGAGATATTGCAAAAGGTTTTTTTTCAAACCCTAGAACATAATGGCATCTAGAAGATAAATGTTGAAGGATAGCAGTGCACAAATTATAAGAAATGATCAAATTCCTCCACCTAACTTCAAAAATTTAGTAAACCTCAAAAACACTGTTGATGATATTGGAGCTTTATCATCAATTCTGCCCAGAGTCTTGATTGTTCAGGATGTAAGATCATTTTATCAATGAAAAGTAGGAGAAATTGGAGATTTTAAGATTAGAGCAGCTTATAATAAGCTATGTGTTGATGGTATCTTGAAGGATGAACACAAGATAGTTGCCGAGAAAGGGCTTACCTGTGCCCTAGGTTTCCCAAAGGTTTTTAAAGTTGAATGGATAAAGATTGTGCTTAGCCATATTCATTACATGAAAATATGGTTAGAAGGTGGGCCAATCAAGATAAACAAGGCTATTGTTTGTAGGGTAATCAAGTACCCTACCTTGGATTGACTGAAAAGCATAAGAAGCACAAAAAAAATGAAATTGAAAATCTGACTAGGGAAAAATGGAATGGTTGTGGTATGTCAATTGATGGAATTGAGGATCCATTAGTTGAATTTGTTGTTCATGTGATTGCATACAAATTTTTTCAATCTAGTAGGTTGAACAATGTACCCTGTGTAGCAGTAGATTTAGGCTACAAAATTGTGAAGAAGGATCATTCCTATGATCTTTTCGAGATGCAACTTCACCAACTTATAGAGAATTTAGAGGCAACGAGGAAAGTGAAGAATACCTCTTGTAATTTTAGATCTTTATTAGTCTATATATTTTTCTATGTACAAAACTCTTTTACTACTATTGGAACAGTTGCTTGGGATAGAAATCGAACAACTATGGAGCAGATTAATGACTTAATTAGTAGATTAGGAGACAACTTTGAAGCAATAATGGACAACTATTTTGAATAATTCAAAGTAAAGATGAGGAACAAAATGAGGATTCCTATGTCAGTTGAAGATAAGTATTATGATGAAGTATGTTTTATTTTAGATACAGATTTTGTTTATGCTCAAATGATTTTGCTGAGGATAACATGGCTAAGGCCAATGCCCTATGATTTTGCTGAGGATAACATGGCTAAGGCTAATGCCCTATGAAGTAAATGTAGATGTGATCGTTGCAGCAGTCACTGCACTTTTAGATGAAGACGTAGATGCTAATGTCAAGAAATTTGGCACATAGGAAACTATAATTGTCGAGCTAACTGCCAAAACTGGCATACCCAAAGAAGGAAAGAAAAGATAAATAAATATTGCTAAGGGTGGACTTAAGGAAAAAATGAGAAGGGTCTCGAAAACTTATAGAGATCGAGGAAGGCAAAGGAAAAGAACTTGTTATTGCAAAGCCTAAGGCTACCAAGCAGAAAAAGGTTGTTGTTATTGAGCCTAAGGTAAAGGCTAACCTGAAGAAGGAAGAGCAAGGAATGGTGTGACACCTTAGAAGCCAAAGGGAAAGGTGGTCATTTCAAGGAAAATGACATCTCATCCCCTTGCCGAGAAAGTCATAAGAAGTCCATCAAAGAAGAGGAAATTGACTGAAATAAAAATGCATCCAACACAAGGCAAGCCAAGGAGAAAATTGATCATAGAAAAAGAGGAGGAGGAAGATGATGAGAAGACCGAGTCTAATGAACCCAACAAACTTCAAATAGTGAAAAAACTTCCTCCAATGATTGTGGATCAGGTATGTGAAAAACTAAGAGAATCATAAAGTGTTACGGGATTCAAAGATATTCATTATGATTCTTTGAATAATGTTGATCAAGGTAAGCTTGAAAGAGCTATGATTGACATGATGATCAAATTTAGATGTACACCCTTGGAATTGGGAGATGGATTTTCAGTGGGCTTGTATAAATGAGTAGATGGAAAGTGGAAGTGGGCAATGTCCATCGAGAAAAAAATAAGAGAGACAACACTAGATCAAGCTATGCTAGATTTGGGGAAGACTCAAATGTCTATAGCCCTTAAATATTTTGTAAAGAAGTTTATTCCAAGATATAAGGCATACAAGATTTTTAAAAATAAAGCTCATGAAGTTGAGCAAGACAACATTCAAATATGGAAAGAAGTATTTGGGTTTCTTACTCCACCTGTAAACCTGAGGGAAGGCTGAGGCACAATATAAGTTGAAGATGACTAAAAGCAAGAAGTGGCCAAGCTAACCAAGGAGATTCAACAACTAGGTAGTCAGTGTGAATAGAAAGAGACTATCACAATATAAGATGACATTGACACTCCTCCATTGAATCTGAATATACTAACTGAAAAAGACATTAAAATTTTAATGACATTAACTTGTATGCCTATCTTGTAGAAAGAGGTAAATCTTGAGAAATTCACATGCACTAAATCGGTAGAAGAAGAAGTAACATAGAAAGAGTAAGAGGCTACTTAAGCTCTTATTCAATTATAGAGTGCCAAGTCTGTAGAACATACAACTATAACACCTGTGTAATAGGAGATTCCTACACAAGTCCAATAGCCAGGATCGAGATCAAGTGACAAGGGGAAACAATTGCAATTATCACTACCAAGTGATACACCCTCGTGATCTTAAGATGTGACTCATTTAGGTGAGGATGATGAGTCAATAATCCTTGATGAGGTAATCACATTACCTATGTATGATTTTAACAATCTCACACTTGAACAAATGCAAGAGCTAGAAACATTGTTGAGTCGTAAGGCAAAGCAAGAACAGTTGAGAAGAGAGCATAAGAGAAGGCATGTATTACATAATGTCAAACATATTTTTGTAGATGCATTTGAAATCACATCTTTGTATAATCAGCATACAATTTTGGATTAGCTAGTATATTTAGTTGATAAGATTCAGATGAAAGACATAGAGACCAATGACAAATTATTACAACAGTCTGAAAGAAGAATGGAACATAAAGTGCATGAGAAAGTCTCATAGGAACTTGTACATAGACAAGTTGAGCTTTCTACATCATTCCAAGAACTAGAAACAATTTCACAAACCATTAATTCATTTTATTTTAAATTTTTTGATATTGATTTCTTTACAGTAGATATTATATGTTCATTAGAGGTGTTACATGCAAACGTAAGAGCTAGTGTAATTACATTGGGCAAGAACGCAAGTTTGAGCTCATTCTCATATCATGAATTGATATCTAGTCAAAAGAGGTTAGCTGAGCTCACGACTAAAGATACAGAGATCAGGAATAAGTTGACGTTAATTCAACTTTAGTTGCTCCCATACATAGAGATTATTCATAAGGCAATATATGTTGCCAAAACCATTATGAAGAATGATACACACGTTTCACATATAGCAGGATTTATTGATCTAGTTGCTGAGCTAGAAATTTAGTTTCAAATTGTGGATCAAGTTATGGAGTGATGGAATAATGGCTATGCCCATATTGTGGCAAGTCATCAATAATCCTTTGATAAGTATCAATTAGCTCCAGCAGCCCCAAGTTCCATCAGTGACAAAAATAAAGGGATTAGAGTATGAAAAGAATAAGAAAGGGGATATAAGGGAATAAGACAAGGAAAAATAAGCAATGAGAAGATCAAACATTAGATATCAGATTTCACAAGGTCAAACTCTGGTCTTAGGGGGAGTAGTCATTTTTGAAAGAAATGATTATTCATGACAAAGTGTTTTTGCCACTAATGTCAAAGGGGAAGATTGTTGATCTCAAAGTCTATGTTGTCAATTAGTGTCTAAACACTTAGTCATTTACTAGGCAAGATTACACGTCATCTATGCAACTAAGTCATCTAGTAAAGGTCAAGCATACAAAACTTATACTGAGCAGGATAGTGATTGTTGAGTATTTAGTTGAGACCGAGCACATGTACATGCCAAGAAATATAATAGAGATCAAACACATTAAAAAGTCATTGATTGTTGAGCAGGTAGGTATACAGAAGCTGAGTGATAGCATGAAGAAGTTTACATGACCAAGTGTTAGAGCATTCAAGTGTCGACCAATTTAGTTTTGACATATAAGTTTGTAATGGCACAAACACATATGTAAACCATTTTGGCTAACTTTTATATGACATTTAATATTTGTAAAGCCAACTAAAGAGGTGATAAGAGGTGATCACACATCATTTCAGAAGGTAATGATCCCAAGGCGTGCAATTCAACCTATTAGAAAATGAGATAGAAATGAAAAAATATTGTGAATTATACACCATCGATCAATATCTCAAACCTTCACACAACATCTATTTAAGGATGATTCTAACACTAGAATCATAACAAGTTAGAGAGAGAGGTCTATCCCTTATGCGAGTATGAAGGAAGGAATGACAGAGTGTATGCGCATGTGAAGAAGAGAAGGCTAAGTTTGAAAGCAGATCAAACAAAGAGTAATTAGAGAAATAAAGGACTGAACAAAATTATTAGATTAGGAGATCATATTAGAGATATAACAAAGAGGAGACCCAAGACCAACTTATAAAGGGTTAGGTATTGAATCAGTTATTGTTAATTGAGATAGGGTAAATCTCTTAACAGAGTGGTTTTAACAAACCTATGTAAACCTCCTAACAGAGTCCTTAGTTCATTGTGAGTGTAAAATCCTTTAACAAAGTGAGACATAATAGTCTCCAAAGATTTTAATAGACAGATCCCTCATAGGATAGATCATATATTATGATCAAATATTGTAAACCTAATAGGTTAACTGTATTGTTGCAACAACGAAGATTTGTGGGTTTCATCCCCAACCCAATTTTAGCTTCGCATTGAAGTGTTTCTGGGTTACCAAATCATTGTGTTATGTGCTGAAATCTTTGACGGATGTGATGTATTTCATTTATGTTTTAGTATTATAGTTTAATGGTAGATCTATTATATGAGATAAATTAGGTGTAAATTCATAAAATTGGTTTAGAAGTCAAAAATATAAGATCTTGATTTACCCCCCTCTCAGTATCTTGTTTCCCATTAACTCATTCCAATAGATGTAAGGCATGAGCCTACAACATAATGGTAAATTGTCAGTCTTTTATGTGGGAGGTATTGATTTTGAATCTAATCAAACATAAAAGATAATAACAATTAATCTAAAATAATAATAATAAATAATAACCTAGACTTCAACCCATTACCTATCCCCCCCAAAAATCCTATCCTTGATGTAGAAGCTTCTTTTGTCATATCAAGTAGGCTACAACATTGCCTTTAGTTTCCCATTTTTAACTTGATCCCCATTTATAAACACCTCATCACTAAAATTTATCACAATCGTCCTTCATCCACCCATTCCATAGTAAGTACAACAATGAGAAGTTATGGAGCAGAAACCATTACTCACAACTTGAGTCTCATTCGATTGTCCCAACGACAAGGGGTAATTCTTGCCAAAAATTGTTGATCCTTTATGAGTTTTTAGATTATCTATTTAAAGGATTTCTAACCCCTAAACTTTCGACCTCCACTCTATTTATGTTTCAATTATCAAATAAAGATTGTTCAACTACTAGAAAAACTAAAGGACAAACAACAATTGAATCAAGACTCATGGTCTTCCCTTTTTAACAAATTTCTCTTTTAGTAAAATAACATATCCCCATTCAGGAGTTGGAGATGTTTCATGTGTTGGAAATTGCAATTGGAACAATTGTTATATTGTCATGTATGTCAAACCTATTGGAGAGACATTTACTAATAGTGTAGATTGTCATATATATTGGTTGATGAAGAGAATTTGAAAAGAGATATAATTAGATGAACTAGTGAAGTTTTTGAGTAAAGTGGAGTAAGTATGATAGAATTACGTTGGACACTTGATCAGTTAGTCTTTGACAAGATGATGTATTTTTCAATCATTATATCAAGTATGGAATTCTTGAGTTAAACACAAGCAAATTCTAGTGAAATATGGTTGGTCAATGAAGGAGTTGAAGCAGAAGATTAAGGAACTTAAAGGTTAGTTGAATAAACAATATTAATCGAGTGACAGTAATGACCGAGCAAGTTGTAGTAGTGATGAAACATAGTGAAGCCCAAGAAAGTCAGTAAATGTTGAGTAAGATAGAATAGAAGAGACCAAGCTACCTAGTGTTAACCGAGAAGAAGAACACAGTGATGACCAAGTGTCAGCAAAACAACAGTTTGTGAACGGATCAAGTTTGAGGCTGATATAGTTGAATTTTAATATTAGTCAAAACACGTAGATGATAAGGATTGATGAGTTGACATATTTAATGCATGAATAGAGTTTTTTGTGCAATCAAAGGAAAGGATTTAAAGTGAGGTTTCTAGAAGTATCAAGAAAATAGTATAAGGAAACAATAATGGATAGATTCAATGGATCTAAGAAAACCCTAAGATCTATGGTGATGATTAAGGATCAAAAGATCAAAGCTACCTATTTAAGGAGTCATAAGAGATGATTTCAAAGGTTGGTTCATTATTTATTGATGATCTTATGGAGAAACTATGAAGAACATAGTAGCAAAGGAAAAGTGAGAAGATTGGTGAAGGGTGATTGCTTGAAGGGTTGCCAAGCATATCAGAGAAGGAGATGTTAATGAAGTCCAATCACTGAACCAAAAAATGAGAGAATGGATATCTAAATTTGCAAAGTGAGTTGTATCTTTATAGATCAAACTTATTGTTACCTTCTAACCATTATGGCAGTGAAAATCCTTTAATCAAGGTTGACCTAACAATCATTTTGTAAATCCTTTAATCAAGATGACATTCTAATGAAATGATCCAAAGTCCTATAACTAAGCCACTCCTAATAGGGTGATTAAATCCTTTAATAGGGTCACACCTAATAGTGTGTTTTGTAACCTTTAATAGGGTTGGCTCTTAACCAAGCTCACTTCAGAAGAGTGAAAATGGGTAGCATGATACTTGGTGGTTTTTCCCAAATTGGATTTCCATGTTAAATCCTTGTGTCATATATGTGTGATGCATGCTATTTTACAGTTGTTTATTTTACTATTGTTCAGCACACATATACTAAACAAAGAGTTAAGTAATGAACATAATGTTAAGTTGCTGATGAGATACTATATAGACCGAGTGAATAAGAGTTTGTTTAAGTTGTTTGAAGTTAGTAAAAGTTGGATTGGTAAATCTGGACCTGAGAATAAACGATTCACACTCCTCCCTCTCAATTATTCTAAATACTCTAACAATTGGTATCAGAGATCTTGGTGCTTGCAAGGAAAGTTTAAAAGGACTCAAGTCAAAGATCAAGATGTACAAAAGAGAGGTACCTAAGTTGAACAAAACTTCCCAACATGGCAATGACTGATAAAATTCTATCTATCTAGAGTTGGAGACTCTGCAACATACTACCTAGAAAATGAATATAGTGAAGTTCCTAGACCCATGATTGCTGAGAAGATGAAGGAGAAGCAAGAACATAACTAAATAATGATAGATCTAGCATCTGCATTGAGTTATGTTGAATTTGATGATATGAAGGATTGCACTACTACAAAAAAAATGTGGATCAAGTTGGCTGAAATCCATTGAGGAGACAAAAATGTACTAAGAGATAAAGTTGAAAGCTTGAGAGGCAAGTTTGATGACATGAGAATGCAAAAGGTGAAATTTTTGCACAGTATTATGGTCAAATCAAGGAGGTTGTGAGATAGAGGCATCAAATTTGATGAGACTATGATAAGTAAGGTATTGATGACTTTACTTCCTATCTATACAATTAGAGTTCCTACAACTCAAGAACTGAAATGTACACCTAGTAATGATCTAATCTTGGATAGTCTAATTGGTAGACTTACTACATTTGAGTTGTCAAATTTTGATAATTATTCGCCTGCTTATGTTGAATGTGCTTTCAAGTATCAACTAACCCTTGATAGAATCTTAGAAGAAGAAGTCTACATTGATCAACCTAATGGATTTGTTGATCCTAGAAAGAGGAATATGGTATGAAAACTACATAAAGCATTATATGGTTTGAAAAAACTTTCAAAAAGTGATGATTCATCTAAGGTGAATCAAACATCATGCAGGTCAATGATTGGAAAACTACAATATGTTGTACATAGTAGACCTGTCATTGCATCAGAAGTTGGTATTGTTGCTATATTTTCTGTTAATCCTAGATAAAATCAAATGATGGATGTGAAAAGAATGTTGAGATATATAAAAGGAATAAAAAACTATGAATTGTGGTACAAGAAAAGTGACAAGTTTGATCTGAAGATTTATACAGATGTTGATTGGATAGGAAATATTGAAGACATAAAGAGTACAGGTGGAGGCACTTCTTTCTAGGAAGGAGATTGATTTCATGGACAAGTGAAAAGTAGAACTATATTTCTTAATCCATAAGAAAGACCAAGTTTATAGCTACAACAATTAATTGTTCAAATATTGTTTGGATCAAGCAATTGTTGAAAGGTATGAAAGAAGAGATTACTGAAACTATTGTGATATATTATGATAACAAAAGTGCTATAAACATATGCAAGAATCATGTGTTGTACACAAAGACCAAACACATTTCCATCAAGTATCATTACTTGAGAGAGTTGGTACAAGACAAAGAAGTGAGACTGGAGTATGTGGAAACAAAGGAACATATAGCTGATATATTTGCTAAAGCATTACCTAAGGATGCTTATGAGTATTTAAGAGGAAAGTTAGGGTTCATTCCCTTATCTTAAGCAAGTTGATAAGAGATGTTGTATTGCATAAAATGATATGATCATGATATCTTACACATTGATGCAGGAAGTCACACTTTAGGAGTTGCCTAAATATTATGAAATAATGGACAAAAGCATAAAGCAAATGAGACTGCAAAGAGTCAAGGTAAAGATGAAAGAGAGAGTGATCTTGAAATATTAGTCAGACAGTGACATGAGGATGTTGTGTATGTGAATGGATGATGTCTTTGGCATTGCTTTCAAAGAGGGAGAATGTGTTTAGGTTACCATTATATGCTACATATAAAGAGGGAGACTATATTATTTAGTTACCATCCTATATTAGGATGAATACAGGAGAATATGATTTAAGGTGTTTCCATCCAATGATTAGAACAAGAAGCTTAATTGTGAGAAGAGATATGACAAGAGAGAGCTCGTTGAAAACTAAAATTGGAACAATTATTTTGTTGTCATTGATGTCAAATCTATTGGTGAGATAGTTTTCTATCTGATCTAAATGTCATATCTATCTTATTGATAAAGAGGATTTGAGAAGTCGTTCATAAAAAAAGCATCTAGAAGAAAGATTGAGTTATGAAGAGGAAACTACAAATGGACATTTAATTAGGTAGACTTTGACAAGACAATGTGATTGTTTAAATCTTGTTGATAGAGGAGAAGATAGTAATGTTCAAGTCTTGAAAGTGTGAGAAAAGACAGATCACTTGTGTAGGCTTGATGGTGCAATAGAGTAAAAGACTAAGGAAATTTGATGAACATGTCAAGTGATGCTAGTGTCAACTGAGCCACAATAAGTGCTGAGAAAAATTAGTGTTGACTGAGCATCAATTTCGACTAAGTGACTGTGTTGATATTGAGCAAGAAGTTCTATAGCAACCGAGTAATTTAGTGATAATTGAGTGTTAGAACTTAGTGTTTGCTAAGGAACAACATTTTAATTGTTTGTGAGGAATCATGATTTCTAGCTGACTAAGTTGATTTCTTGGGATATGGAAACAAGAGAGGATTAGGTAATCAATCTAAGAGATGAATTCAAGGAGAAGTTTTTAGAAAATAAGAGAGAAATAGAATGACAATTAGATACATTATATCTGATGGATCATATCATGAACCCTAAGATCTATGGTGTTGATTAAGCAAAAAAAATCAGAACTTCCTATTTAAGGAGACATAGAGGTGAAACTTTCAGTATGCATACATGGAAGAAGAAAAGTGTAGAGTAGTTGTGCACATGTGAAGGAGTTCTAGAGAGTTGGAGTTGTTACTGATGTTGTTGACTGGTGAATCTAAGTAGAAGGCTTAATTGATTTGAGAAGAAGAGAAGAGTGATTTCTTGAAGGGTTGTCAACCAAATCTAAGATTGAGATGACAATGGAGGCTGAATAGTGAATCAGTATTGGGAGCTCAACAGAGATCTAGACATGCAAAGTGAGTTGTACTTAACAGATCAAACCCACTCTTACTTTCTAACCATTGTAAATAGTATTTGAAATCCTTTAATCAATTTTGACCTAGTAGTCATAAGGACCTAATAGTCTATGTAAATCCTTTAACTGGGTGACATTCTAATAGAATATTCTAAAGTCCTCTGATAAGAGTACTCCTAACAGGTGATTAAATCCTTAACAAGGTCACATTTAAGAGTGTGTATTGTAAACTTTAGTTGGGTTGGCTCTTAACAGGGCTTACTTTAGAAGAGTAAAATTTGGTGACATGTTGCTGGTGGGTTTTCCCAAATTGGGTTTCCACGTTAAATTTTGGTGTCAAACTTGTGTGAATGTTATTGTGATGCTTTATTGATTTAAGTTTACATTCTACAAGTCTATTTTTTTAAGAACAATGTATAACCAGTTAATGTTGCAAATAATTTACAATAGAGGCTGAGCATTGGAATGATAAGATGTGAATTTTTTTAAGTGTTTGTTTGTTCAATTGGTACGTTTGGACCTTGGGTAACTGATTTACCACCCCCCCCCCCCTTTCTCTATTATTCTAAATATTATAATTACAATTGGTATCAGAACATTAGTTCTTGTAGAGAGAATTCTGAAGGTACTCAAAGCTAAAGATCATGATGTACAAGAAAGAGGTACCAAAATTGAACAAAGAAAACTTCCATGCATGGCAAGGGTTGATGAGACCACATATAAATAGTATTCGTGATGTTGTATTAGATTTTATGGATACTCCATATATGGACATAACAATAGTCCCTCTACCTGCTCAATAACCAAAAGAAATTCAAGAACCTAATTAGTCAATGTTGGTGATTGCTTCAACGCTAAGCTGTGTTGAGTTTGATGACCTAAAGAGTGCAAGAATTTAAAGGAAATGTGGGATAAACTAAAGACTATCTATGGAGGAGATGATAATGTCTTGAGAGCCAAATTAAAAGTCTAAGAGGTAAATTTAATGAAATGAGAATGACAGAAGGTGAGCACATAATGCAATATTGCACAAGAATCAAAGAAGTTTTCAATGCTATTAAAGGAGAAAATGGAAAGATTGAAGATGAAACAATAAACAACAAGGTATTGAGAAATCTACTTCTTGTTTATGCTATTAGGGTTTTTGCAATACAAGAACTAAAATGTACACCAAGTAATAACCTAACTCTGGAAGGTGTGATTGGTAGGTTTACTGCTTTTGAGATGTCAAATTTTGATAATTACACTCATGCTACTATTGAATATGCTTTTAAATCACAATTGGTTCTTAGCAAGAAAGGAAAAGGAAAACATGTGAAAAATGATAGTGATACTTTTGATGATGAAATTGATGAACTTGAGGTAATGATAGCTAGGAAATTTGGAAGAGTCAAAGGAAAATACAAAGGTAAACTTCCCATAATCTATTTTTCATGCAACAAGGTTGGTCATATTGCTACAAGGTGTCCTGACAGAGAGGACAAGGATGAAAGAAACAAGAGCAAGTACAAAGGAAGAAAAGATGATTGCGACTTCAAGAAGAACAAGGACTACAAGGACAAAGGTAAGCAATCTTGTTATATTGTTGAAGAAGAAATAGATGTTGAATCTAAAAGTAATGATGAAGAGGTAGTTTATGTTGCTATGAAAGAAGATTTTGATGAAGATGAGAAAACTTCTTTAATCTCTTATGTGAACAAAAGTGATAAATGGGTAATTGATAGTAGTTGCTCTAATCACATGACTAGTGATAGAAGTAAATTTGAGGACATTGGACCATACAAAGGTGGCTATGTTAAATTTGGTAATGATGTTCCATGTCTTGTGAAAGGTAAAGGAACAATTCAACTAGCTGATAAAATTCAATGTGACAATGTTTATTGGGTTGAAGGACTTAATTATAATTTATTGAGTGTTTCATAGTTATACAAATCAGGTTACAGAGTTGAATTCCATCACACAAAGGCCAAAATATTTGATGTTGATGGTAAATTGATTAGAAGTGGTGATCAAACAAGATGTAACTTGTTCTATCTAGATTTATCTAATGAGACATGTTTGTTTGCCCAATCTAGATATTTGGTTATGGCACAAAAGGTTATGTCATGTAAAATTTGACAATTTGATTGGCATTAGTAAAATAAAAAGGGTAAGAGGATTGCCAAAGTAGAAGAAACCTGACGATGCTATGTGTAAACAACATCAAATGGAAAAAATGACAAAGTCTAGTTTCAAGAGCAAAACATATTCATTGGATGACATTTTGGAATTGGTTCATACTGACTTATGTGGACCCATTGGAGTTCAAAGCTAATATGGAGACAAATATTTCATTCTATTTGTTGATGACTACTCCAAAATGATGATTGTGATATTTCTTAAAGAAAAATGTGATGTTTTTCAATTGTTTAATTGGTATTTGGCCAGAGTTTAAAAGGAGATGGGGAAGAGTCTGAAGTGTTTGAGATATGACATAGGTGGTGAATTCATTTTCAATGAGTTCAACATATTTTGCAATGGTAGAGGAATCAAAAGACTGATGTTTGCACCTAGGAACCCTCCTTGGAATGGAATAGTTGAAAGGAGAAATAGATCAATCATGGATTGTGGTAGAACATTGATGACAGAGAAGAATATTTCATAGAAATACTGGAGAGAAGTTGAAGTACAAAAAATTTATACTCTGAATAGAGTGCAAGTCAAGAAAGATACAAATGCCACACCTTTTGAATTATGGTATGGATATGTGTCTAATGTGAAATATTTCAAAGTTTTTGGAAGAAAATGTTACATACTTAAAGACAATAGGAATGGAAAACTTGATGCTAAAAGTGATGAAGGTATATTCCTAGGATATTCCACCAAGCATAAAGCTTATAAGTGTTTGAACTCTAACACGAACAAAGTTGTGGAAAGTGCAAATGTGAAAGTTGATGAATACACAAAGAAAAATAAAGTTGAATATAAGACAAAACCTAAAGATTACAGTTCATTCATAAATGTGAATGATAGTGCTCTAGGAACTCCACCCGAACAAGAAATCAAAACTGCAGATCCTCAACAGACTGGGAATGTGGAGTTCCAACAACCATTTTTGGAGTCTTAGATAGAGGAAGCCAAACAACAAGAAGACGATGTCAAATGTGCAAAATATAAACTAGAACTTGAATAATAAAGAGATAGTGAACTTGAAATTATTTTTCAAGATGAACCTATTGAAGAACAAAGAAGGAAAGAATCTATGTTAGAAAAATATGTAAGAAGACATCATGCACCTGAACAAATCGTTGGAGATAAAGAGTACGGTGTTATGAAAAGAAAAAGACTCAAAAGTGATACATGCTTACTTTGTAACTTTGAGCCCAAATCTATAAAAGATGCTTTAGAGAATGAATATTGGATACAATCTATGCATAAAGAAATTGAATAGATTGAAAATAATAAAACATGGTCTCTAGGACCTAGTGTCGGGCCGTCGTTTTGCACGAGGTCAATGATAGGAATCCATTGCGTAATTCCTCTCTTGAAAAGCTAATCCTTTTGAGATCAACTCCAAGGTTCAATATTTGTCTTGCGACATACCAAAATTCGCTCAGTTGAAGATAAATGTGATTGTTCATGAGGAGGCCTTTGCTAGTTCTATTATGATCTTAAAATGAAGTAAATATGTTTGCTATCTCAAAATAATACACAAAAGAACAATAGTTTTGTATTTTCTAGTTTTTCAATGAATGCAATTCTAACAATGCAACTAAAATGAGTTCTTATTCTACTAAGGGGTTAGCAAAGAAAATAACGAAACTGAAAACAAATTACATGAAATTGAAATAACTTGAAATTGAAATCCTAAATGGACATAAGCTACAGAAAACAACACGCTACGAGTTAAAATTTTGAAGAAATCAGTAGGAAACCAATGAAAATAGGAGCAACGCTTCCTAGAATCCATTAATGCGATCATCGGTGAGAAAATTTAACAGTCGTATGATATTTCACCTTTCATCAAATCACAAGGCCACAAAAAGTGTGCTCATGCAAGACAAAAGGCTATACAGGCACAATTTGATGATCTCTTCTCAAGCTTGATACATCGGCAGAATTCATAAATCTATAGCAAACACAAGAACTAAAAGATTGCACAACCAGAAACAATGCAATAAACCTTTGGCTCAATCACAATTCTATTAGATTGTGGTGACTAATTAGGAAAGTAATATACATACTTCATAATTCTTTGGGGTTCGGCACCTATTTTATTGGGATTTTGGGCCAACATGTAATTATTAATTATAACCCTAAAGTGATTAAAATACTTGTATAAAAGGGCTTAGGGTTAGGGATTGTTTTCATAAGGTGTGATGCGAAATTGGTTCTTGCGGTGGTATTGAGTTGAAAGGGATTACAAATTGTAATCAGGTTGTAATCACTAGATCATAAAAATATTGGACTTGCTGTTTGGTGGACATAGCCTAGGGATTGGGTGAACCACGTTAAATCTTGGTGCCTTGTGTTCTTTTTTGTGTGATCTATTATTTTTAGTTATAGGTTATATTTGCATGTAATTTTTATTTCTGTCCATGGTTTAATCCTAACAAATTCCATGAACAGAATTCACAAAACAATGACACATTCAGACAAGAATCACTACACTCCAAATGTGAACACCAAAAGCATAATTTTATTGCATAATAACGGCAACCTTTGTTACATATTA
The DNA here is from genome assembly GCA_028749045.1 of Cupressus sempervirens. Classification (NCBI taxonomy): domain Eukaryota; kingdom Viridiplantae; phylum Streptophyta; class Pinopsida; order Cupressales; family Cupressaceae; genus Cupressus; species Cupressus sempervirens. The sequence goes on from CM053793.1 coordinate 829,033,438, forward strand.
CAATGGGGTATTTATAAGAAATAATCTCCTCAATTTGTGTTGAGAGTGATAGATGTCTTCATGCAATAAAATGCTTTTAAAACATTAAAACAAACTAAATATATATAAACTAACCATTAATCTAGTGTTTAGAGGGACTCCATCCATATTTTATTCATTAATTAGATGCATGAGCCCTTTACATGTCAAAAAAAGATAAAGCATGAGAGAGAAAGTAGGAGGAATCCTTCAACCGAAGTAGGAGCATTTGGGGGTGGCAAAAATAGAAGCTGGTCCTTCATTAGGTGTGTGTCAAAGTTAAACTGCCATCACAATATGTTCCCGATGCATGGAAAGAGCTATTTTTGGAACTGGCAGTTAATTGTCAGCACACCTTTGAATTGAGGAGCTACGGACCTACATACCTATGGACCTGCACACCTGTGGAGCTGCAGAACTATGGACCTCGACTAGGTCAAAATCTCAAAATTTTACTGTGTCAGAATTGAAATTCTAGCATCTGGGTTTTGTTCTTCTTGATCCCAAAGCTATGTTTGGATGTTTAACCTTGAATTTATCTATCATCTCAGTAATCGTAGCTGCATCTATAATATCTAAAGCCTCATATTTATCTTTGACCTTCTATTTGTAGTTGTCTACCTTAATTCGAGTCTCTTGAAAATCTTTGAGTTCGGTATCCAACTCTAATAATGTTTCTTTTGTCCTAAAGGCTTGTCAAATGTCCTCATTACCAAAAACCTCCACAAAAATCTTCCTGAAATTTTCCACTACTGTCTCTATAGGTAACAATTTCTCTCATTCCTCATCTTCAAAAATATCCAAGCATGCATCACTGTAGTGTCTTTCTAGTTCCAAAATTCACTCTTAGGCTTGGTCCTTGAGCCGATGAATCTCCATTACTTTATTGCTATCCACTATTTTCTCTATCCAATCATCAATCATGTCTAATTCTTCTCTGATATATATGTTGTCACTTAGGTTTTCACCCTTGTCCAAATCCTATGCATGAGGACAACCTAGTGAAACATGGAAACAACCTCCAAGTTGTGGGACTTGAACTGTGAGGTTGAGTCTCCGGAGAAGGCCGGCTTCCTCTTACTATCATGGCGCACCTAACTATTCTTGGAGAGGAAAAGGGAGAAGGAGAGCATGAAAGCAAATCTACCTAATCTAATCTAAAGAGGTGATGCACCAAAATAGAGTGTTCAGATCAAACTCTGTCCATATATGCACTATTGAACCAGAATGAAACTAAGGATATACACATTCAGACTTGCTTTAATCTAATAATCACATGTAGATCAGAAGACCAAGATGAATGACACAAGAAAAGAGAGATTCACTTGTATTATCATTCATAGGCTAAGGAGATACAGTCATGCAGATCATAGATCTCTATAAAACACTAGTAAGAGGCAAAGAGTTCTTGCACTTTCATACCAATGGCTGAAAGAGATAAGGCAAAAAATCATGTAGTTCAGAACACAGGGAAATTTACACTGAGAATCTGTAGAGCAATAATAGAGAAAACAAAGAATGGTCGACCCTTCAAAAATTTTAGAAGTTTCCTTTATAGCTTAGGCATAACTGAGATGTCCTCCAACTAAAGTTACTCCCCAACCACTACATTGAAGTCCTACAGAGAACAATCATGGGGATCCAGAAGAAAATTTGATCTGAATATAGCTTTTTGGTACCATAAAATCTAATTTTTAACTAAAAAAGGGCCTTGAAAAGATAGAAACGGTACCATAACTGTGCTCTGACCAAGTAGAAGGTTGGATCAGGGGGGTAGAGTGTTCCTCTTTGTTTCATATTACTCTAGGGTGGTTGGAATCGATCATAAGATCAGATTATGCAAAAAACTTCGGTATCCCCTATTCCCAGTTCATGAACCAGCATGGTTAGCAGGCCAACATAACCCTAGCACCGGAATGAGCCACATGGACCAATGACCTCTTTTCACTTTGCCACCCCACAAGGTCTTCCCGAGGTTGACCAATCTTTCTTTACTAACTACGTTGATTCCTCAAACTCCAATTGTGACAGTCACATTAATTGCCAGCGCATCTAACCGTTACTGCCTCCACTGGACCCACTGGGACACGTGTCACCAAGGCACTATGTCACTATGTGTATCCTCCAAGCAATTTTCCATAGTGAGATAGTGCCCACCGTGGATCTAGACTGATTTGACGATCGTGAAGACTCGCCGTATTATTGCGCTATCTCCTTAAAACTTCTAGGCCCACAAAACACTTGGCAACCACTTGGCACAACCTAGCATCCTCATCTTGGCAAGACCTAGCCCCATTGATTCACGTGGCACAATGGCGCTATGTCACTATGGGTAATATCCTTGCAGCTTTCCATAGCAAGATAGCACCCACCGTCGATTTTCCTTAGATCTATGGTGATCAAAAAAATCGTACAACTGCACAATGAGTTGGTTGAGTGGACCAATGAAATATCACCACTATACTATAACCCACCTGACAACTACCACTGAGGACAAGCCATAATATTACTTTGGAGAAGGGCAGGCTCATGACATCATATGTGCCACACGTCACCGAGGGGCTATGTCACTATGGATATCATCCTCGTAGCTTTCCATAGCAAGATAACACCCACCGTTGATCCAGATTGAGCCAAGGGTGAGGAAATCTTCATGCGTTTGAAAGGGGCGTGGGTCCAGGCTACTGCTAACATCAAAAATTTGCATAGCTGGCGACGAATCAAAATCCTCCTTCCAAGCACAGTCATCCTTCCACATTGCCTGAGGTCCCACCATGTGTGCTAAATTTTATCACTGATATCCAATGGGGCATGCTTGGGACCCACCTTCCTTCTGATGTCACCACAGTATCATTTTTCATCCAGGCACTATGTCACTAACGATGAGGAACACAGATTTTCTGATAGCGCCATAGCGCCCACCGTGGATTTATCAAAACTCGATGCTGAAGAAACAACAAGGAAAAGGAGGACCCACCGGCCATGCGGCCAAAAGGTTCTATGTCGCTATGGTAAAACAACGTGCAACTTCCCATAGCGAGATAGCGCCAATTGTTGATCATTCTCGATCCAATGATGGGGACTTGCGGGCCCGTAGAAACATTAAAATGTGTAGTGAAAGAAATATTATCAGGTTAGCATAAAGTATTTTGTGCCCTTTTGAATATTTTAATATTTAAAAATTGTGAACGTTACTACGTTGAATTCAAATGTGGTGATTATGGCGAGAAGGAAAAAATGACCAACAAATCTGGCGACTCAAAGGGGACACAAGCTAGCTATGCGTAGACCAGTGACCTCATGCATCCATTGGGCTACAGAGTCAAAAGATGTGGATCCTGTGTATATTGTGAAACCCTAACCCTACCTCAGAGAGGAAAACCCTGAAACCCTTGTCTCTGCAACTGGAACAAGAGACGAGACCTTCTTTCTGCAACCACAAAACTTCGAGAAAACTGGCTATCTCATAGAGAGATAGCTATGCTCGTGCACTTCTTGGAAAATAGGAGAGCTAAAAAAAAAGAAACTACTCTACTTATATACATGAAACCTTCAACCTTCATCAGAAGCATGGTTTGAGGTAAATCCCATTGACTAGGATGGGCAAAATTTTGCCACTAGGCCTACTTAACTAAAAAGCAGTGGTCTATTTGCAACTGATAATCAGATAGGGGCTACTCCAAAATGCATCAAACTTTGAGTGTCTTCCTGGTTTTTCCCTATCTGCATCCCATTTCAGAACCAAATCTCCCTCTTGGAAGATTTTGACCCTAGCCTTCCTATCAAAACTCTTTTTTACCTACTACTAGTGTGTCTCTAGGGTATGCATGGCTTTACTTCTCTTCTCTTCCAGCTCCATCAGCTCTACCATTCTCACTATCATGGCATCATCTTCAATTAGTTCCAACTGATGAGCTAACTCTAGGGTTGGGAACTCCAATGAAATTGGAAGCCTTGCTTCTCTACCATATACCAACATGAATTGTGAATTCCCTATTGACCTTTTAAGCATTATTCTGTCAGCCCACAGTGCAGTCTTCAGTTTTTTATGCCAACACCTCTAGTTATCTTCTATTGTCCTTTTCATGATCCTGATCAAGTTCTTGTTGGAGGACTCAGCCAGGCCATTACCTTGAGGATAGTAATTTGATGATGTGCTCAAGTAAATGTTGTGGTCAACTGCTCATGCATAGATCTGAACTCCTACAAATGGCTTTGTATTATCTGAAATAATGGTTGAAGGGGCACCAAACCTGGTCACAATTCCATCAAGGAATTCCACAACTGAAGATTATGTGGCATCCTTCAATGCAACTACCTCTATCCATCTAGTGAAGTAATCTGTAGTAGCTAGAATCCACTTGTGACCAAAACTAGAGGAAGGATTGATAGGGCCTATGAAATCCAATCCCCACTGAGCAAAAGGTTGATCCACCTGGATAGGATGAAGGGGAAGAGCTACAAGTCTTTGTTTTCCAGAGAAGAAGGCACATTTTTCACACTTCCTTACATACCTATGACAATCATGGAACAAGGATGGCCAAAAGTAACCAGCCCTCATGATCTTCATTGCAGTTGTCCTTGCTGAGAAGTGGCCACCATCAGGACCATCATGAAGTTCTTTGATCATTCTTTTAGCCTAGTCTGTATCAATGCATCTTAATAGGACTCCATTAAAATCTTTTTCTGAAAAGGATATCATCAACTATGACATAAGGAATTGACTGTAGCCTATATTGTCTCCTTTTAGTTCTATCTAATCCCTAAGGGTATCCATTGCCTAATAAGAAATTCATCATATCATCCATCCAACTCCTTGGGCCGCTATTTCTTACCTCTTATTGCTCTATCAGTATCATAGCAACTTCCTCATCAAGTTCTTGAGATGATAGCATTTGTTTACACAACCTCCTCCCTCTTACCAGCTTGGTAATCTGAATGTCAATATCATATTCCATCACTTTAGTAATTCAGCTAGCTCTCTTCTCACTAATATCCCTACTCAAAAGAAAATCCTTCACACTGGCATGGGGTACTAACAAATGAATCTTATTATGAGACAAGAGGTGTCTAAATTTCTTTAAAGCTCTGATGACTGCAAGGGCTTGCTTCTCTACATAGCTGTATTTATCTTCATACTCTTTAAGCCCTTCACTAAAGAAAGCTATGGGCTGCTCGTCACCTTTATCATTTCTTTGAGTCAGGACAGCAGAAATGCTTCACTCACCACCTAGGGTATAAAGGATGAAATCTTTCTCAAAATTTGGATTCATGAGAGTAGGGGCTGAGGCTATGGCTATCTTGATCTCTTCAAAACTTTCCTTCCCTTCCTTGCTCCATGCAAAGACCATACCTTTCTTGAGCATAACTGTAAGAGGTTTCACCATGGTAGCAAGATTTGGAATAAATCTTCTCACAAAATTTATCCTACCTAGGAAACTTTGCAGCCCTTTCCTATGTTTAGGAAGAGGGAGGGAAAGTATTGCTTTTTTCCTCTCTAGATCTTTGGTTAAGCCATCTTCAGATACAATATGTCAAAATAATTTTCCTTGGTTAGTTGCAAAGTAAAAATTTCTTAGGTTAAGGGAAGCCCCAAACTCTCTGCATCTTATGAATACCTATCTTAGATGATCAAAATGATCTTCTACATCCTTTGAATACACAGTGATATCATCAAGGTAAACTAAGACAAACTTGTCAATCAATCTTTTGAAGGCCATCTCCATTGCCTTCTGAAATGTAGCACCTGCATTGGTTAGCCCAAATAGCATCTTACAATACGCATAGGTACCCCAGTTAGTGGTAAATATAGTCTTGTACCTATTAGACTCTTTAACCAACACTTGATTGTAGCCAGAAAATCCATCAAGAAATGAAAATCTCTTTGAACCACCGACCTTGGACAAAATCTGCTCCATAGAAGGGAGAGGATGGTGATCTTTAAGGGAAGCTTGGTTAAGGTCCCTAAAGTACACACACAATCTAATTTCTCTATTCTTCTTCCTAACAAGGACAAGGTTTGTTCCCATGATGAGTGTTTGATAGGGAAAATTATGTGGGCCTCAATCAATTTGGATAGCTCCTTTCTCATTAAGGGTTCAATTTTAGGATTCACTGGTCTTTGTTTTTGTCTTACTGGTTTTACATCATTAATTAAATCTATGGTATGCTAAAACAACCTTGGGTTAAAGCCCTTCAAGTCATCATATGTCCAAGAAAATACATCATTAAATTCTTGACATAGATGAATAAAATTTTCTTGTTCAATTTAAGAACATACCTTCCCCATGTTCAAGGATTTTCCATCAGCAACCATGACTGGAATATAGTCATCTTCATCAGTAGCTAGGTTCATGTCTCTGCCTCTTGTTTGGTCATCGGGATTGAAAACACTTTCTAAGGTAATGAGACCCTTAGGCAATTTGTTAGAACTGAGATGAATGATTTGGACACCATACTGATCCTGCAGTCTCAATTGATTCCTGCCTGAAAACTCTGCTTCATTCTGCAAGAAGCTGACAATTTTCTCATTAGATTCAAACACTTGCCAATGGATGTTGTTATCAGGGATGGCAGACCTTACTACCACTCTGATTTTTTGCTTCTCCTCCTCCTCAATATTCCCTGGCACATCATAAGATGCACCTATTGCTACAAGTCTATCAGCATATCTATTTTCCTTTCTAGGGATTCTTTGAATATTAAATGCATTGAAACCTTCAAGAAAATCCCATACCCTATTTTCATTAGACTCGAGCAAACCATTCTTGGTGGTATTCTGATTTCTCACTTGATTAACCACCAACTCACTGTCTCCATACACCCTTAAGGCTTGGATTCCTCTTTTTTGAGCAAGTAGGAGACCTTGAATCAAGGTTTCATACTCGGCTACATTATTAGTGTAACTAAATTGGAGCCTAAAGGAGAAGTAGTACCTTACTTGTGTAGGAGAAATTGACATCACACCAGCCCCTGATCCATTTTTATTCCTTGATCCATCAAAGTACATACTCCATATCCCACTCGTATCTTCTTTAGTATCCACAAGATTGGGAACTAGAGCATCTTTCTCCAATATACAATATGTACTGAGACCTGTCTCAAGAGTTTCTGATGTAGAATCAAATTGATATGCATCAACCCATTCATCTAAGAGAAAATCAAGTATCTTTGCTAGGGAAGTGGTGGGCTCATTCACTATGTCATTCTCATCCATCTCTAGTATAGGGCAATTCATGTTGATGGAATTAGGGGTGTAAGATTTAGTATGATGGAGGGCTTGAGGCTCTACTCTAATTGAAGCATTGGCTCCGTATCTCATTTTAAAAGACATTTATGACCAATCAGAAGATATGAAACCACCTATTTGGGCAGTGAAGTCTCTTGATAGATAGATGGAAAAATATGGCTTGACCTCAGCAACAAAGATATCTTGGGTTACAGTGCAACCAGGGCATGCATATAAGGCCATCTCCACATTCCTAAGGATCCCTAAAGTCTTGATAGTACTACCATCCAATTGTAATACATCCCTAACAATGGGCTCATATTTCATTCCCAAAGCATCAGCAACACACCTAGGCATCATTGAACTGCTAGCCCCTGAATCAATCATGCAATTATGGACTAGTTTGCCCCCTATAATTAGAGAAACATAGAATGGAGGAGGTCTAACCTTTTTACTTGTTTCTACCTCCCTTGATGGTTGTACTAGGCTTGTGGCACTTTCCATGTTGAGTGTCTGATCCTTTGGTTCAATTCTTTCCAATTCTTGCTGCAACAACCTCTTTTGTATGGGTATAGTAGCAACAGCATCCCACATGGAGATATTCGTGTTTGTCTTCTTCATTTTCTCTACCACACTGAATGGCATAGCAGGTGTCTTGATAGAACCTTTAGGAGCTATGATTGTATGAGGTTGGGATGGAATAACCTAAGGATCACTTGCATCCTTTCTGCCATGATTTTTCCTTTGCTGTTGAAAGGTACTTGATTGATTATTTGCTGCTTGCTCATGAGATATCGCATTTGAAGTTGAGGCCTGATTGGAGGGAGGAGGGACAACATCTTCCATAGCTCTTCTTTTGCTTCTAGTGTTATGAGAAATGGAATCCTAGTTTACATTACAATGCTCCTCCATCTGATGATTCATAAAAGAGAAATCACCCTATCTTTGCATATCTAAGGCATCTTTAAATTGGTCCTCCTTGTATGATTGTTTTGTTGCAGGTTCTTGGACTGTCAAAGCCATAAAAGATTCAGCCTTCTGACACATACAATAGGCATAGGAGTAGTTATAGGAGGGACAAAAATCTTGATCTTGAGCCATATTGTTTTGAGGGACTATGGCCTTACTTTGGTTTACATTTGAGGTTGAAGCATGGCCACCTTGCCTACTCTGATCAAAAGAATTGTTCCAATTATTAGGATTTGGAGGCCTACCACTGCTTGGAGTTTGATATTGCAATTGATGAGGCTTACTACCTTCAGCTTGCTATCTTTCTAAAGTCACCACCTTGATGCTTACTTTCTGCATCATAGAGGAGTTATCCTCCAGCTTCTTCCCATAGTCTTGCAATCTTTTCTCTAGGTTCTTTTATCTTTTATCCATGTTCTGCATCAGAGATTGCATCATCTCTTTGATTTAATATATCACATTTGAAGATGTGGAAGCTTGAGGGACTGGGACAAGGGATTGTGATGTAGAAGTTGTGGGAAGAGGAGCCATTGTTGGTTGATGATTTGGAACATCAGGGAAGAAAGGCATAGGAGGCCTTGGAGCTAGCTTACCTCCTTGTATTAGGATGTTCTCTGATTTTATTTCTATGTCATAAGCATTAGGCAAGGTATCTCCTCCCATAGTTTGGATTGTAGTGGCAATATCACTGTTAAAAGCTCTAAGGTAATGCAAGAAGGCATTACCAGGGGTAGGCTTCACTGAAGTAGGTATTCTATCCCATGTCTTTTGAAATTTATAATTAAAATCAGTCATACATTCATGGGGAGCTCTTTTTATAGTAGTCAACTGCTCTAAAAGTGACAAATAGTCACTTTTATCCTCAAAATGTTTGCACAATCTTGCTCCTAATCCATCCCAATCTATTATAGAACCATGAGCTAAACCTCTATACCATTGTAGTGCTTTTCCTTTCAACGATGAGGCTAGGAGCCTAACCGCAACATCATCCTCTATAATACCATGGATATTGCAGACATTTGCAACCTCTTGAATGTGTTCTGAGGGAGAAATAGAAGTTTCACTAGTAAACTCTGGTATACTTTTGAGGGAAGCTACTGGTATGTCATGTCTTTGGGCTAATAAGAGAGGGCTCCCACCATTAAAGGTGGCAAAAGTATGAGCTCTAGGAAACACCATATAGACAAGTGATCTATTGATATGTATTGATGGCAATCTTGGCTAAGATCTAACAGTAGGAGGAGTAGAGATAGATCTTGTAGGTGTATTTGTTACTATTGCACTCCTAACCGGTGATAAAGATATTCTAGTCTTCCTTCTTCTAGGGTTTGAAAATGAAAGCTCTTGATATTGAAACTTACCTCTAGAAGATGCCCTTGTTTTAGCTCTGGGCATGAATCATTGCAACTTTTTTCTGGAACCAAATATGTATTTGAAGCTCAGAGTCGCCAAGTACTTTGAAGAATAATCCTCTTGAAGGCTTAAACACTGAAGCTAGTACTATCTCCTCGGTATTGATCTTGAAATCTTCCCTTTTGACACCAGTAGGCTTGAAATTTTCTGAAAAGTCATCCCACCAGGAGTGCCAAAAACTATTGTCACTTAGGTTTGCACCCTTGTCCAAAGCCTATGCATGAGGACAACCTAGTGAAACATAGAAACAACCTCCAAGCTGTGGGACTTGAACTGTGAGGTTGAGTCTCCGGAGAAGGCTGACTTCCTCTTACTATCATAGTGCACCTAACTATTCTTGGAGAGGAAAAGGGAGAAGGAGAGCATGAAAGGAAATCTACCTAATCTAATCTAAAGAGGTGATGCACCAAAATAGAGTGTTCGGACCAAACTCTGCCCATATATGCACTATTGAACCAGAATGAAACTAAGGATATACACATTTAGACTTGCTTTAATCTAATAATCACATGCAGATCAGAAGACCAAGATGAATGACACAAGGAAAGAGAGATTCACTTATATTATCATTCATAGGCCAAGGAGATATAGTCATGCAGATCATAGATCTCTACAAAACACCAGTAAGAGGCAAAGAGTTCTTGCACTTTCATACCAATGGCTGAAAGAGATAAGGCAGAAAATCATGTAGTTCAGAGGCACAGGGGAATTTACACTGAGAATCTGCAGAGCAATAATAGAGAAAATAGAGAAAGGTCTACCCTTCAAAAAATTTAGAAGTTGCCTTTATAGCTTAGGCATAATTGAGATATCCTCCAATTGAAGTTACTCCCCAACCACTACATTGAAGTCCTACAGAGAACAATCATGGGGATCCAGAAGAAAATTTGATCTGAATATAGCTTTTTGGTACCATGAAATCTGATTTTTAACTAAAAAGGGCCTCGAAAAGATAGAAATAGTGCCATAACTGTGCTCTGACTAGGTAGAAGGTTGGATCGTGGGGGGGGGTTAGAGTGTTCCTCTTTGTTTCGTATTACTCCAGGGTGGTTGGAATCAATCATAAGATTAGATTATGCAAAAACTTTGGTATCCCCTATTCCCAGTTCACGAACCAGCATGGTCAGCAGGTCAACATAACCCTGGCACCAGAATGAGCCACGTGGACCAATGACCTCTTTTCACTTTGCCACCCCACAAGGACTTCCTGAGGTTGACCAATCTTTCTTTACTAACTGTGCTGATTCCTCAAACTCCAACTACGACGGTCACATTAATTACCAGTGCATCTAACCATTATTGCCTTCACTAAACCCACTAGGACGCGTGTTACCGAGGCACTATGTCGCTATGCATATCTTTCAAGAAATTTCCCATAGCAAGATAGCACCCATCGTGGATCAAAACTGATCTGATGATTGTGAAGACTCACTGTATTACTGTGCTATCTCCTTAAAACTTTTGGGCCCACGAAACACTTGGAAATCACTTGGCACAACCTGGTATCCTCATCTTGGCGAGACGTAGCCCCACTGATCCATGTGGCACAATGGCGCTATGTCGCTATGGGTAATATCCTTGCAACTTTCCATAGCGAGATAACACCCACTGTTGATTTTTCTTAGATCTATGGTGATCAACAAAATTGTACAACTACACACCAAGTTGGCTGAGTGGACCAATGAAATATCACCACTGTACTATGACCCACCTGACAACTACCATTGAGGATGAGCCATAATATTACTTTGGAGAAGGGCGGGCCCATGACATCATCTGTGCCACTCGTCGTCAAGGTGCTAGGTCGCTATGGATATCATCCTCGCAGCTTTCCATAGCGAGATAGCACCCACCATTGATCCAGATTGATCCAAGGGTGAGGAAATATTTGTGCATTTGAAAGGGGCATGGGTCCAGGCTACTGCTGACATCAAAAGATCTGCATAGCTGGCGACAAATCAAAATCCTCCTTCCAAGCATAGTCATCCTTCCACTTTGCCTGAGGTCCCACCGTGTGTGCCAAATTTCATCACTGATATTCGACGAGGCATGCTTGGGACCCAACTTCCTTCTGATGTCACCATAGTATCATTTTCCATCCAGGCGCTATGTCACTAACGATGAGGAACACAGATTTTTCAATAGCGCCATAGCGCCCACCGTGAATTTATCAAAACCTGATGTTAGAGAAACAACAAGGAAAAGGAGGACCCACCATCCACATGGCCAAAAGGCACTATGTCGCTATGGTAAAACAACGTGCAACTTCCCATAGTGAGATAGCGCCAACCGTTGATCATTCTCGATCCAATGATGGGGACTTATAGGCTCGCAGAAACATTAAAATGCACAGGGAAAGAAATATTATCAAGTTAGCATAAAATATTTTGTGCCTTTTTGAATATTTGAATATTTAAAACTTGTGAACGTTACTACGTTGAATTCAAATGTGGTGATTCTGGTGGGAAGGAAAAAATGACCAACAATATACATCAATCAAAACCCAATATCTTTGGCCCTTTATGGCTTTAGAGTCTGCAAATCCTTATTCCAGGCTCGTACCTTATCCATAATACTGAAGTCTGGCTTCAAAATTTCTATGATCTTATTCATTTTCTCCTACGTAGCATGCAATAACTTCAAATTCCCTATGATAATTGTAACACCTTTCTCCTCGAAGTTTTCTTGCCATTCCTGACAAGCCTTAAAAAATGGGTCAAGTTGTACACCTCCCCCTTCTCTAAGTATAGTGTTCAAAGTATGCTCAAGGTGTTCAGGATCAAGAGGACCAATGACTTCAGTTAGATATCCCTTTAGGATCTCAACTTGCCTTCAAAGTGCATGAAGTTCAATCTCCTCTTGTTTCATGTACTTGAGGACCTCTTTGACTCCAATAGTCATCGTTTGCCAAGCTAAATCCCATGTAGGACTTCCCAATATAACATCCTTCAATTCATAATCTTCAAGACTAAGGCCTTAAGCATCTGTACCTTCAGGAGGGAGAGCCACTTGTGCAAATAAATCCTAGTTCTGTATGGTGGTAACAAAAGCCAATGGCGCTACCTCATGTGATAGAGAATCAGGTTTGTTCAGGATCTCTACAATATCACAAATGTCTTCCTTTGAATCATAGAATTGAGGCTTAGTACTCCTCATTATTTCCTTTCGAATCCATCTAGGGATGCATCCTACTAAGGACCTAGCTCTTGATGATGAAGGGGTGTGTTCAACTACTTCCTTCCCTTTGTCACTCCTACTGGGAGTTGTATCCTGTTGGGAGGGATCTTCTTGTGTAGCCTCAGTCTTAGTAGACCCTGTAGCTTGAACCTCGATGTCATGGGAAAGTGGTTGAGAATATTCGACCATTTTTCCTTCTGACACTTCATTGGTCACCATTTGTTTCGGTCTCTCCTATGATAATGGTTCCTTATGAACTTTTTCTTCCTCTGTACTCTGAGGGGGAGGAGTCACCGAGCCTTGTTCTACCATTGTAACTTGTGGTGGAGATGGAGGAGTAAGATCAAGACCATGTGTATCTGGTGGCATTTGCATCGAGACTTCTTATTAAGGTTCACATGTAGGAGTGTCCCTGATCTTATCCCCGATCAACTCTGTACCTATGGGCATGAAATCAAAATATAACATTGAGAAAACATCATCACTCCCTTCACTTTGCTCATCCACCCACTGTTGTACTTTATCTTTTGAAGAAGAAAGCTCTAAAGGTTCTACTTGAGTGGATGGTTGGTACCCATGGCACTCTTTCTCCTTTGCAACTCTGTGGCTCTAGCTAGCCGAGTTCTTCCTTGTAGGAACACTTGTTCTTCCTCTTCCTCCCCTGATTTTGTTTCTTCTTCTTCTTCATCTCCCTCTAGAATGGTTTCGGGGATAGATGGATTAGGCACTAATCTTCTATTGATCCTTTACCTTTTCTTCATCTGAATCTTAATTCTTTTCTTCTGTTTCTTAGAGGTAGAAGGAGAAGCTGGCTCATCTTGTGCAAGAGGAAGGGAGACTTGTGGAATCTCTCCCTCTTTTGATTGGCTAGATACAACGAAAGGCAATTGTGGTTCATCCTGGACTTGGGTAGCTCTAGTATCTCGGGACCCTTGTGGGCTTTGTTCCTGCTACTAGGGAGGTGCCTGTTCTATCTAAATCCTTTGAGGAGAGGCCCTATTTCTTTTATTCTTTCCCTTCCTTTCAAGAGGATGGTAATATCCGATTGGGAAATCAAGCTGGTACACTATTTATGGCCTGATAGGAGACTAGAGTGCAAAGGTAGGAATTGTAACTTTCCTTCCTTTACCCCTTTTTGGGTGAACATGTGCATGGAAGATCACTGTATCTGGAATTTGATCAAGTGGAAAAGGTTTCTTGATCCAATTCTTTGTCATTTGGATAATATGTCTCACTCGATGATTAATGTCATCTCCTTCCTCCCTATCAACCTCGGCATTCAGAATAGGTCTTTCACCAATTTTGTTTGTGTTGAATAGGGGGTCCAGTAACTCCTTAGAATCTTGTTGCCTTATTTCATTAGGAATGTTCAACTAGAGAGCCTTTTCTACCAGATACATAGTCATTCTACAATAATCCCTAATGCGAACATCATAGTCATTTGTGGCATTTATCAAGTGATCTTCAACAACATCCTCATGATGGAAGTCTTTTCTTGTCAGACTCTCCACTTTCCTGATATTGTCAAAATATGGCTGGGGAGAGTTGTATTCTTCAAGAGGATAGTTTTCCCACTCCCACTCGAAGGATGGAATGTCTTGCTTCCGCTTCACCTGATATGGTCCAATGACCAATGGCCATGCCTAGCAAGGTCTCTGTTGTCTCTTTATCTTCTCATACACTAACTCAATCTATCGAGAAATCTCCAATAGCACTAGTTTGTCACTAGGATATCTAGGGAGCTTCTTGGGACTGATTGAGGCACCAGCTACCTGAAGATTCATGAATGTTTTGAACTAGATAAAGTAGGCTCTGATAATTGTGATCTGTGCTTTAGCTTCATTGGATAACCTCTTCCCATTGTCTCCCTCAATGAACCAAATGATCACAAAGATGAATGCATCATTCATGATTATGTATTCCTTGCTTTGCATTGAGAGCTTTTTCTTCACCAACAAAGGGTAGACTATGTATGGCCAGGCATTAGGGTCCTACATATTGCCTTTCCTGTACAAACTGAGATAGTTTGTTGCCCTTGCTACAAGTAGGTACACTATGTAAGAAGTCATGTAAAACTTCTTCTTGTCCTTCACTATCCTCAATTTCTCACACAAGTTTTCACTTAGTGTGGTGGCCCAATCCAGTGGTATTTTTACTTGTCTGATGGTCTCAATGAAGTTGACCACGAAAGTATTGAGGTGACCTGCTGCCGATAAGCCCATGACTCTGCTTAGGAGAACGATAGAATATCCAATGTCTTCCTTCATGTATCACTAAGTCATATCCACTTTTTCGGTTATCCTTTCCCGAGGAGGCTTCTCAATGAGGTACAAGGATTGTATTATATCAATGGCCTCTTGTTGATGCTCCATGTACCACCTTCCAGTTGTTTCATAGGAAAGTTAGATAAACTGGTCGACTCTATGAAGATGAAAGACCCTTTTAATGTTGTCGGGTCGCAAATCCAACACCACTTCTCCTGTGACACTCATGACTACTCTTTCACGAAGAATGAAATGTTGTGACAGGGCCATGATTAATTCAGCAGATTGTACAGACATAGGATGTGACCCTGCGTTCACCAATCTGGAACGGATCAATGCGAACATCATGACTAACCTCTCTATTGGCTTGTTGCAAATTCTCAAGAATTCTCCTAAGTTTGTGTGTCCCAGATCCATATCTCAGATCTCAGCGTAATCATTGTGGAATCTTGACTTTGAAGGTACACCTTGGAACTTGAACATGACAGGTTTGGGTGCTACTCTGGATGTGGATGCCATTTGATCACCTGCACATTGCGAGTAAAACATTTTTAGTCCAAAGATAACGTAAAAGCTATGAATAAAATGAGCATATAAAAAAAAATGCCCCCTTTGGGTAATTTATTTATTTTTATTTTTTCTCATTTTATCATTTTTAAAAAAATTATTTATTTATAGTGTTATTTTCAAATTTTCTATTTTTTTTGAATGTTTTTGAATTTTTTTTAAAAATGTGTGGTGGGAGTGTAAATGTGTGAGTGGGGAGTGGGTGCGGCGCATACACGAAATGTGTATCAATGAGCATCGTGGGCATGAATTGGCACTGTGGGCATATGAGCCCCGTGCGCATGAAAGTAGCACCATGGGCATGAAAGCTACGCGCCCATTAAAGTGGCATCGCGGGCATATGACTAGTGCCATGGGCATATGAAAGTCCAACACACATGAAAATGTTGCTGCGGGCATGAAATCTTTGTGCGCATGAAAATGGCACCACGAGCATTGAAAGTGGCACCATGAGCATGAAAGCCTTGCACGCATGAAAATGGTGTCACGGGCATGTGAAAGTGGCATCGTGGGCATGTGACAGTCTCACACACATGAAAGCACTGTCGCGGGCATGAAAGCACTGTCGCAGGCATGAAAGCCCCACGTGCATGAAAATGGCATCGCGGGCATGAAAACCTTGCATGCATGAAAGTGTTGCCTTGGGCATGAAAGCCTCGCACAAATGAAAATCGTGTTGCAAGCACGTGAAAGTGGCATCATGGGCATGAAAGCCTTGCATGCATGAAAATGGCATCATGGGCATGTGAAAGTGGCACCGTAGGCATGTGACAGACCTGCATGCATGAAAGCACTGTTGCAGGCATGAAAGCCCTGCACACATGAAAATGGTCCCATGGGCATGAAAACCCTGCGTGCATGAAAGCATTGCCTCCACGGGTGTTCTGAATCGTATGTCTCACCTTGTCTTGCCTCGGAGAAAAAATAAAATGACAAAAAACAAGATGAGCATTTTGGGCTTAGGCAGGGTTTTATAACCGCTGCGCGTGGCTAGGTGCACAATGTACCTCAGCGCATGCACCGGTGTGCACCCATCCACACACTCGCACGTGAATGTCAAAAAAAAATTTGAATTTTTTATATTTTTTCAATTTTGACAATTCTAGAACTCTAATTCTAATAAAAATTTCTTCTCCTGACTCTCGAACTGTGAGTTTGGGAGTTGAAAAAAGTAGGGGGTCCCCATTCCTAGTGAGGAATGGAGCATGTGTTGTGGAGATCACAACAACTAGACCTAAAGACAAAAATGTTATTGGAACAAAGTGGGTATTTAGGAACAAGCTAAATGAGAAAGGTGAAGTCATAAGGAACAAAGATAGATTGGTATGCAAAGGATATGCACAAGAGGAAGGTGTTAAATATGGGGAAATATTTTCCCCTATAGTTAGATTAGGAGAAAGAACAATACTTGCATATTCTACTTATAAAGGATTCAAGGTATATCAAATGGATATCAAATTTGCATTCTGAATGGGATACTGGAAGAAGATGTATACATAGATCAACCTGAAGGATTTGTGGATCCTAATAAGAAGAACATGGTATGCAAGTTTCACAAAGATTTATATGGTTTGAAACAAGCCCCTAGAGCATGGTATGAAAGATTGTATAACTATTTGGTGAAGATTGGTTTTGTAAGGACAAACGATAACGACAATCTATATTTGAAGACTAGAAAGAACAATGAGGTATTGTTATTTGAAATTTTTGTTGATGATATCATATTTGAAAGAAAAGAAGCATTATGAAAATAATCTAGTGATGAAGTGAAGAAGGAATTTGAAATGTTAATGTTTGGTCAGATAAAATTATTTGTTGGCTTACAAGTATATCAAAGGAAGCAAGGTATCTTCATCACTCAGTCCAAATATATCAAGGAGATACTACTTTTTTGGGGATGGAAGATTCTAAACCAATGGGTACACCTATGATTACTAAACACAAACTATCTAAGAATGATGATTCTACTAATATGAACTAGACATAATACAAACCAATGATTGGTAAATTGCAATATGTGGTTCATAGTAGACTAAATATTGCATTAGTTGTTGGTATAGGTGCTAGATTTTTAGTAAGTCCTAAGGATAATCACATGATGCCAGTAAAGAGAATACTGAGATATCTGAAAGGAATAGAAGACTATGGATTGTACTACAAGAAGAATGATATGTTTGAACTAAAGGTATTTACTTATTCTAATTAGGCAAGAAATGTTGATGACAAGAAGAGCACAAGTGGTGGTGTATTCTTTATAAGAAAGAGACTAGTTTCATGGACAAGCAAGAAATGAAACTACATTTCCCAATCAACATTTGAAGCTGAGTATGTGGCAGTAGCAATAAATTGTTCAAATATTATTTGGATCAAACAATTGTTGAAAGTTATGAAGGAAGAGATTACTATTCCAGTAGTTATCTATTATGATAACACAAGTGCTATTAATATATAAAAGGACCCTATTATGCACACAAAGACAAAGCATATTGCTATCAAGTATCATTACTTGAGAGAGCTAGTTCAATAGAAAGAAGTGAAATTGGAATATGTGAACATAAAAGAGCAAATTTCTGACATATTCACTAAATCTTTACCTAAGGATTTTGCTTAGAGGTAGATTGGGGGTGATTCCCTTAGAAAAATATACTTAAGCTACAAAGAAGCATTGCATTAAATGTGTTGATTAGACTATATTATGCATTGATGCAAACAGTTCTACTTTAGGAGTTTCCTAATGTAGTAGTGAAGAAGAAGAACAATATAATAGACCAGTCATATGAAGATGACAGATGAAGAATTCAAAACTGACATGCAATTATCTCCATAATCAAGATTTATAAGCAAGATATAGTGTCTTTGGCATTTTTGTCAAAGAGGGAGAGATTGCATAAAATATTAAAGGGATATATTATCTTCAAAGAGGGAGATTATTCATGCAAGTTAACATAAAAGAGAAATTGGATGATGGTAGAGATATGCTAAGTAAGAGGAAGTGATTACTTAGAGAGAGTTCATAAAGTGTTACCAAATAAGAGATATGCATTAGAATTAAACTAAGGATAATAAAAGATCTGATACATTGAGAGTGTTACTCAAAGTCTATACAATTTGGATTATATCATCAATGCCAAAGAGGGAGATTGTTGGAAACTACAATTAGAATAATTGTTGTGTTGTCATTGATGCCAAATTTATTGGTGAGATAATTTTCCATCTAATATAGATGTCATATCTATTTGATTGATGAAGAGGATTTGAGAAGTTTTTCATAACAAAAGTATCTAGAAGAAAGGTTGAGTTATGAAGAGGAAACTACAAATGGACATTTGATTAGTTAGACTTTGACAAGACAAAGTGATTGTTTAAATCTTGTTGATAGAGGAGAAGATAGTAATGTTCAAGTCTTGAATGTGTGAGAAAAGATAGATCACTTGTGTAGGCTTAACCATGCCATAGAGTAAAAGACTAAGGAATTTTGATGAACATGCCAAGTGATTCTAGTGTCAACCAAGCCATAGTAAGTGCCAAAAAAATTTAGTGTTGACCAAGCATCAATTTTGAATGAGTGACAGTGTTGATGCTGAGTGAGAAGTTTTATAGCATTCGAGTAACTTAGTGATGACCAAGTGTCAAAACTTAGTGTTGGCTGAGGAACATAATTTTAATTATTTGTGAGGAATCATGATTTCTAGCTAAGTAAGTTGATTTCTTGAATATGGAAAACATGTTGAAGATAAGGATCAATGAGTTGGATCATTTAATTTCAAGAGAGGATTAGGTAATCAATCTAAGAGATGAATTCAAGGAGAAGTTTCTAGAAAAGAATAGATAAATAGAATGGTGATTAGATACATTATATCTAATGGATCAAATCATGAACCCTAAGATCTGTGGTGTTGATTAAGTGGCAAAAGATCAGAACTACCTATTTAAGGAGACATAGAGGTGAACTTTCAATATGTGTACATGGAAGAAGAAAAGTACAGAGCAGTTGCACATGTGTGAAGGAGTTCCAGGGAGTTGGAGTTGTTAATGATGTTGTTGATTGGAAAATCTAAGTAGAAGGCTTAATTAAGTTAAGAAGAAGAGAAGAGTGATTGCTTGAAGAGTTTCCAAGAGTATCTGAGATTGAGATGAAAATTGAGGCTAGACAATGAATCAATATGGGAGCTTAACAAAGATCTAAATATGCAAAGTGAGTTATACTTAATAGATCAAACTTGATGTTATTTTCTAACAATTGTAAACAATATTTGAAACCCTTTAATCAAGGTTGATCTAATAGTCATAAGGACGTAACAATCTATATAAATTATTTAACTAGGTGATATTTTAATGGAATGTTATATAGTCCTCTAACAAGGCCACTCCTAACAGGGTGATTAAATCCTTTAAAAAGGCCAGATTTAACAATGTCTATTGTAACCTTTAACTAGGTTGGCTCTTAATAGGGATCACTTTAGAAGAGTGAAAATTGGTGACATGTTGCTAGCGGTTTTTCCCAAATTGGGTTTCCAAGTTAAATCCTAGTGTCAAACTTGTGTGAATGTTATTGTGATGCTTTATTGATTTAATTTTACATTTTGCAAGTTTTTTATTTTAAGAATAGTGGACAACCAGTAAATATTGCAAATAGTTTATAGTAGAGGCCGAGCATTGGAATGATAAGATCTAAATTTTTTTAATTGTTTATTTGTACATCTGGACCTTAGACAACTGATTCACCCCCACAGTTATTCTAAATATTCTAACAGAGCCAATATAGTTGGTAATACAATTGGTGTTAGCATTGAAGAATATAGAATTGGTGTCATAGAGGGAGAAGTGTAAATGAGTGCAAGATGAGAATCAAAATGAAACAAATGATATTAATGATGATCAATTACAAAACATAATGAGAGATGAACTAGAAGTAAATCATAAAAATGTCTTTTGCATTTGCATGGTAACTAGAGGTGTTGCCATCAATTCCAAAGATGGAAATTGTTGGAGACTACAATTGGAACAATTTTTATGTTGTCATTAATGTCAAACCTATTGGAGAGAAATTTATTGATAGTGTAGAGTGTCATATCTATTAATTGATGAAGAATATTTGAAAAGAGAGATAACTAGATGAATTAGTGAAGTTGATGAGTAAAGAGGAGTAAGTATAATAGAATTACATCGGGCACTTGATCAGTTAGTTTTTGACAAGATGATGTATTGTTTAATCATTATATGAAGTATAGAAATGTTGATTAAACACAAGCAAAGCCTAATTAGATATCAATGGTCAATGAAAGATTTGAAGTAGAAGATTAAGGAACTTAAAGATTAGTCAAGTAAAAAGTATTAGCCAAGTGACAATAATGGCCAAGCAAGTGTTAGTAGGGACCAAGCATAGTGAAGAATGAGCAAGCTAGTAAACATCGAGCAAGACAAAATAGAAGAGACTGACCGACCCAGTGTTGACTGAGAGAAGAACATAGTGATGACCTAATTTGAATAAGGAGAAATTCCCAACATGACAACGACTAATGAAATTGCATCTATATGGAGTTGGAGACTCTACAACATTCTACCTAGACAATGAATACATTGAAGTTCCTAGACCCATGATTGTTGAGCAAATGAAGGTAAACTATTGTGTTAATCTTTAGGGTTAGCACTATGGAGATCAATGAGACTTGTAGCATGGTGTATGTGAGATGTTAAGATCTCCATATGACTACCATGGTCAAGAATCAATAAATAATCTTCATGTGCTAGAATATTCTAATGTCGTCAACATATGCATATGTGATTGGCCTAGGATAGAGGATGTCCCGTCCAAGAAGAATCCTAAGGGTTGTGATTTAGGGAATATAATGTAATAACTAAGGGTTAGAAAACTAGTTTGAGTGATTCCTTTAAGATTTAGGTTTAAGATAGAGGATAGAATAGTGTAGTTATGTGTAGCATTATTATGATTCTAACATTTATTTTGTAGGTATTTTCGTTAGAATATAAAATTCATCGATATAACTGAGATGGGGGGTGAATCACTTATCCAACTATTATGAAAATTATCAACCTTGTTAAATCATAACCATATGAGCAATATAATCAGAAACCATAACAAGATACTTATACACAATGACACCAAATATGTTAACTAGGGAAACCCTTGATCAGAGGGAAAACCCTAGTGGGGATGGTACCCACATAATGATATACTAATATAAACATTCATTATTAGAGTATGGACCATGTTAGGAGTCTATGAAATACATTCAATACATATCAGTCCATGTTAGATGATTTTGAATCCCTGTTAGGAGTTGTAGAAGGCAGATGGTCCCACTATCCAAACAGCTTTAGGCGCAAGACCAATGAACCCACTATCCAAATGATGTATGTATTATTACTTGTAGAATAATAGAAATGAGCTATAATTTGTTTCCTCTTCTTCTATCTTGTCAACCAGACTACTTCTCCTTATGATCTTGATACCAAATCACTAACTTTGCATCTAATAATCACTTGGATTGCTTGCTTGCATTTACCAAATACTTGTTAGAGTAATTAATTAATTAATTATTATTTATTCTATTACTTAAGCTTACTTAGGTTAATGCATTTATTTAACATTTAGTATTTAATGCATGTAGTGATGAGTTGTTGACAACATAGGAGTTTGTTCCCTTCTAGCATGTTCCACCTTTTTGTGGAAGAGTGTTTAGTTGTCAACTATATCTTCTACCACTTTCTAGCTTGTTCTATAAGATTCCTTGAGGCCTTTATAAGCAGTCTCTCTCTCATTGTAAACACAACACATTCTCATTGTAAATACAATTTCATTGTTTTGCATTATTTCTCTCTCATGTCTGTTTAGGGTTTTTTCCAAGCTCCAACTCTTCCTTCTTGGTTTCCCTTTGATAGGTTATTTGCATGTAGGTGATCTTGGTGAGTTGCAGAGTTGGATTTCATCAACTCTTACATGGTATCAGAGCCTCCCTACTGCTGCTTTGTTGAAGGTTTTTTGAAGCCGCGATTCAGAGACACAAACCCTAGTTTGTTTGTGCTTTTTTTTTTCAAATTGGAGGGAGAGCTATTTTTTGGAGCACATTGGGCCCAAATGGATGTTGCCATTGGATCTAGAAGGCTGTTTGCAATTAGGATTCATATAAAACTTGTCGATTTTGGCTATAGGGCTCTGGGAGGCAAAAAAAAATAGTTGCAGGAGGTTTTGTACAGATCGTACAGATTTTTGTAGAGGAAAAATTAATTTAAAAAAAAAAAATCAGGTGCACCACTGTGGCACTGCCCAGCGGCCACCACAGGGCTGCCCACACTCCGCTCCTTCGGTCACGCCTCCATTTCCCCGCTGCAAAGCACCGCTTCCTACGCATCACCCGTCATCGGCGGCGTCCCCTGATCCGGCCACTGCAATCCATGTTTAGAACCTTTGTTCTCCACTCTACCCATGGTTCTACCACCTCCACAGGTTCTCCACCCGCCCATAGCTTCGGTATAGTTAACTTTTGATAGCTTAGCACCAGTGTCAGCATCTGTGTGGATTTTGCAGCCAGGCAACATGTGACACGTGGCAAGGTTGCCATGTGGCACTTTTCCACGTGGCCCCTACCATGTTAGCCAGTCTGCCACATGGTTACCATGTGGCCTCTTTTTTTGTGGTGACAGTCTCCAAGCTATAAGTTTTAAGCTCGCTATCTGCTGACATCAGCATGACATCACTGCACCATCAGTCCCTTGCACCTCTCCAAGGTTAGTTTTGGACCTACTGTTGGTTTTTTGGCCATAACTTGAGCATACAAAGGTATTTTTCCAATTTAAAAGAAGCGCTAGAAAGTTGGCTCTGAGACAAAGATATTGGTGTAGGTATTTTTAGGTTTTGGTGCAATTTTTTTGCCTTTTTTTAAGTTGAAGTTTGATGTTGTGTTTTTGACTCCGATATGCTTATCTTTTGCGTCCCATGTTAATTTTTTGAAAATGTTATATTTTTGGAAAGTTGGTTTTGTCACCTTTTCAGAAATGTAGTTTTTCCCCTTAGATTCTAGCCCATGCTCTTTCTATCATATTTTTGGCATTTTTACTATATGGTGGATATCTTGGGTGTTTTAGGTCCAAGGATCATTTTTCTGGCATGGTTTCTTTTGTTTTAGGCTGTACTTTCTTTTGAGTCAGCTTTTTTCCTTTTCTAATCATTGTAGACATCATTTGTAAGATCTTTTTTATACGCCTTGAGATAAAGTACCACTTTTGCATTTGGGTTCATGAACGTTGTTTTTTGAGACAGTTGTACATGCACTATTTTTATAAAGAACCATGGGGCGGATAGTTGTTTTCTATTTTAGGCCTTCTCCCTTTGTCAAGTGAGTGTCCCTTCCATGACATTAGCCCCATGCAACATCGTTGTGACTGTGTCTTTATAGGTGTTTGTACCTCTTCCTCTCTCGTCATTCTTGAATTTGTCTGCAGAGGATTTTGTCCCACCTTCTCAATTGCCTATCATCTCACCCCGTTTGCATTAAGGGGGGGGGGGGGGGGTTATGTTGTTGCTCTAATGCATCCTTGGTTCGATGGTTCGATAGTGTGAACTATGTATTTAGTGGTTGATCCTATATACGAGGCGATTGTAGTGGCTGGCTACCTATGCATTTCGGTGAGATGGATCATCTACCATATAGACACACTCGGTTCATGCCTTCTTCTTCCATGGAGGTTCTTCATATCAATAGTTTCTTTCTGATGGCAGATTTTGCGGCTTCTTCATGCTTCAGTGATGCTCTTCATGATCACTCCTTGTTCCTATTTTAGGGGACATTCCCCTAGTTGGAGGCTTCTTCAATTCTTCACTAGGTTCTTACCTCTTTTTGGGGGAGAGTTTTTCCCACGTGGTTTTCTCTCTTTCCCCATTTTCAGAGGTTGCATCTCTTTGCATTGTACATGGGTACCTAACATGGCCTCATTGCTAGGACCCATTTTTCATTTCATCTTAGTTTTTGTGAGCTTAAGGCATTCCCCTAAGTTGCACTTAAGGGGGGGTGTTAGAGTAAATAATTAATTATTAATTATTTATTCTATTACTTAAGCTTACTTAGGTTAATGCATTTATTTAACATTTAGTATTTAATGCATGTAGTGATGAGTTGTTGACAACACGAGAGTTTGTTCCCTTCTAGTATGTTCCACCTTTTTTTGGAAGAGTGCTTAGTTGTCAACCTTATATTCTACCACTTTCTAGCTTGTTCTACAAGCTCCCTTGAGGCCTTTATAAGCGGTCTCTCTCACATTGTAAATGCAATGCATTCTCATTGTAAATACAATTTTATTGTTTTACATTATTTCTCTCTCATGTCCGTTAAGGGTTTTTCCAAGCTCCACCTCTTCCTTCTTGGTTTCCCTTCAATAGGTTATTTGCATGTAGGTGATCTTGGCAAGCTGCGGAGTTGGATTTTATAAACTCCTACAATACTTTTCTCTTATTTGCACTCCTTAATCGCAATTCACACTTGCTACCCATCTTCAAACAAGGAAAATATCTTCCCTTTATATTGTGTCCTCAAAAAAATTCCCTAAGTTGGCTTTGAGGCTTTCCCAATTAATTATAATAGGACCATAATAAGATAACTAATTATTTTGCAATCACACAACACTATCGGCTCATAGTCTTTACAATTTCTCACAGGTGTAACTCTAAGACTTGTGTACTTATTGATGTCATCATTAGACTATCCTCTATCATAACTTCACATATTCTAATTCTATCTTTGTTAGGAGATACAATGCAATCATCAAAAACTAGTTATCAAGTACTTTGTCTTTGTACTACTCTTTGTAAATCAACTATATCTTCTACATATCTTTGACTTATATCACACACACTCAAACTTGATATCAAGACACTGTGTATAACATGTCCTTAACCATGCTTCACTTGAACATCAAACCTTTGTCCATGCAACCTCGATCTCTATTTGCTACTCTGCTACTCTTCATAGAAACCATACTATGTTGTCATCAATGACAAACACAGTCATGAATGCAACATATCAATCATGCTACATACACTCCAATGCTTAGGATACTCCCCCAAAGTAATAGCATTAGCATTCATGCTAAAAATATCCCCCTTTTCCATTAATGGAAACATAGATGAAAAACATCTAAGTTCCAAGAATACCAAAACAACGCTATGTTGCAACTGTTGTTGTTCTCATCTTTTTAAATCCTCTTCATCAATCAAATCTAAAGTCCTCTAGAGTAGTTCTCTATTCTGCATCTCATTCTTTAGGATCGATAATAGTTTTTCAAACTAAACAAAACTCATCTTTTCCTCCATACATTAATCTCTCTTGTTTTTCCATGCACACGTCTATTCTCCCCCATTCATATTTAGGAGATGTTTTTCATCCATACTTCTCTCTCGCATTGATATCAATGATAAAGAGTTCAATGTCAATAATCTTCTTCAAGTCTCCAACTAGATCGAGTGTCCAAAGACACTATTCAAGACCAATTACCAAGAGTCCTAGAAGACTCTGCTCATCTTAGATACTCCCCCATACAGGAAGCATCAACATTTAGTCCACTCAAACAATAGTGCTCTGTGCCACTAGAATGATGTAATCTCTACATTATCTACTCTAAAGTAGCCAGGGGCATAATCCCAAGCATACCTCTCAAGTACTCAAATGTATCTTTAGGTAAGGGCTCTGTAAAGATATCTGCAATATGATCTTTAGTACTAACACACTCCAATTTGATTTCTTTCTCTACAACCTTCTCTCTCAAAACATGATACTTAATAGATATATGCTTAATCTTAGAATGCAATTAGGATTCTTAGACATACTTATTGTACTTATGTTATCACAATATATGATAACAGGTTATGAAAATTCTATCCCAATATCCTTCAACATCTGTTTCATCGACATGAATTGATTACAATTGTTTATTGCTGCTACATATTCTACTTTAGTTATACTCTATGAAATAGAATCTTGTTCCTTTCTTAGCAGGGAAACCAATCTTCCTCCTAAGAAAAATGCTTTACCACTGGTGCTTTTCTGTCATCCATATTGCCTGCCCAATCTGCATCAGTATAAAAGCATAAAGTGAAATCACTTGATTTGTCATACCATATCCAATAATTAGATGTTCCCTTCAACTATATGAATATTCTTTTTACTTTTTCATAATGATATTCCTTAGGATCGTCTTGAAATTTAGCCACATTCCCAGCTAAATTTTCTATATCTGTTCTAGTGTGAGTCGGATATTGCAAACCTCCAATCATTGATCTGTACTTTTTTTGCTCAAGTATAGGTGTCTCATCTTTACTAAATAACTTTTGACTAGTTATCATTGGTGTACCAACATGCTTACAACTTTCCAAGCTAAGTCTTTTCAATAAGTCTTTCAAATACTTAGCTTTTGATATGAAAATTTCATCATTATTTTGCACAATCTACAAACCTAGAAAGAAATTTATCTCACCAATCATGCTCATCTAAAACCCATTCTTCATTTCTTTAGAAAAAAAATCACTTGCTTCATCATTTCCTCCAAAGATTGTGCCATCAAAAAAATCACAATAATTAACAAACTATTCTCAATATCTTTCAAATATAAGTTAACATCTGTCATACCTTTAGCAAACTCAAGTTTGCCAAATACTTGTCCAACCTTACATACTAGGTTCTAGGTGCTTGCTTTAGACCATACAATGCTTTCTTAAATCTACATACCATATCCTTGTCATCTATCAAAGGAAATCCTTCAGGCTGCTCAACGTAAACCTCTTCTTCAAGTTCTCCATTTAGAAAGGCTGATTTGACATCCATCTAATACACTTTGAACTTATTATTTGTTGCATAAGACAAACAAATTCTTATTGCTTCCATTCTAGCTATAGGGGCATATGTCTCTTCATAATCAATTCCTTCTTGCTGTGAATAATCTTTGCATACCAGTCTAGCTTTGTTCCTCACAACTTCACCTTTTTCATTCATCAAATTATTTTTGAATACTCATTTTTTTCCTATAACATTCTTTTCTTTAGGCCTAGAAATTAGTTCCCATGTGTCATTCTTCACAATATGATCTAGTTCTTCCTTCATTG
The DNA here is from genome assembly GCA_028749045.1 of Cupressus sempervirens. Classification (NCBI taxonomy): domain Eukaryota; kingdom Viridiplantae; phylum Streptophyta; class Pinopsida; order Cupressales; family Cupressaceae; genus Cupressus; species Cupressus sempervirens. The sequence goes on from CM053793.1 coordinate 829,061,186, forward strand.
CTTGAACCCAATGATCATCTTTGCATGTTTCATATGTACTATTAAGCTCTACTTGAGAAATCATACAAAGTTCTTCTTTTACTCTATTTCTTGTCATTACTCCTTTTTCTTTGTTTCCAATCATCTACTATGTAGGGCGATTCTTTATCAAGTTCTTGTTAGGTGTAGGAGTTATTATCTCAACTCTTATTTCTTCTCTTGGTTCAGATCTCTGTTTACCTCTTTTCTCAACAACTTATACATCACTTTGCAAGTAATTTTTAGTCTCAAATAATACTTTTACATTTTCTCTAATAATTCTAGGGTTGTCTTCTTCCTCATCAGAATTGTAATCCATCATCTTTTTCCTTAATTCTAAACTTTTCATGAATTTTTACATTAGCACACTCAAAAATTGTCTTGGTTCAGTGATTAAAATATCAATAAGCTTTTCTTTTTAATGAATAACCAAGGAACATGCCGTCATCACTTCTTGGATCAAACTCACCAACATCATCGTCTCTTTTTATGTAATACTTGCTTCCAAAGATTTTGAAATACTTTATTGAAGGTGTATGACCAAACCACAATTCATAAGGTGTCTTATTCATACCTTTTCTGATTTGTACTATGTTCATGGTATACTACTATATTGACTATCTCTCTCCAAAATGTCTTGGATACATCATTGCTCTCGTTGCCTCAGATACTTATCTATTTCTCCTTTCTGCTATCCCATTCTTCTTAGGGGTCTTGGGTGATGATAACTGACTCTTAATTCCATTCTCTTCACAAAACATGTTAAACTCTCTAGAAGAAAATTATCCACCTCTATCTGACTCAAACATTTAATCTTCACACTAGATCCATTTTCAACTCTATTCTTAAATATCTTGAACTTTTCAAATGCTTCATATTTATCTTTAAGAAATGCTACCCACATCATTCTAGTGAAATCATTAAAAAAAAATCATAAAGTACCTTTCTACATAGAATCCTCTTGTCTTGGTATGGCCACTTAGATCTGTATGAATAATCTCTAGCTTCTCTATAGTAGTGAACTTCTTGCTGGGAAATGATACCTTCTTCTGCTTAGTCATGATACATTCTTTGCAAACAACATTAGTAGGCTTCATGATCTTATGAAAATCTCTAACTGCAAATGTATTACTAGCCTTCACAATATTATCAAAATTTATATGAAAAAACCTTCTGTGCCATAACCAACTATTATCCACCTTTACAACCAAACATGTCATTTCAATAGGATTCAACTAAAATACATTACCTTTGGATCTTGTACCTGTACCTATCATCTTTCCATCTATGTCTTTGATAGTGTAAGTCTTCACTATGAACTATTGTTGATAACCTTTATCCACCAATTGTCCAACATTCAAAAAAGTATGCTTTAAATCATAAACAAAATAAACATCATCAATGTTATTTTTTTCCCACCAAGAGTGATAGATCCTATTCCTATGATGTGATAAACCACATTGTTACCAACTTTGACAATACCTCCATCATGATTTTTGAATTTAACAAACTTGTTCATACCACCAGTCATATGATGTGAACATCCACTGTCTATAATCCAATCAGATTTATTTTCAACTTGAGAAAATAGAGCCTCTTGTTCTCTAATTTCTTTATTAAGATCATCTTCTTTAATGGCTAAAATACCCAATTCATCATCACTTTCACTCTGAACTCTTTCCTTAGATTCCTCATCTTCATTTGGATATAAATAATCTCTAGGTTTTCTAGACTTGAAATTTCTCTTAAATTTTTTCTCTCTTTGGACACTTAGATGCATAATGACCAAATTAATTACAAGTCCAACATTTAAAAATATTCTTACCAGTTGGTTCTCTTCTCACAAGCAAGGCTATACCTTCTTCAATATTTCTCTCTTCAAATCTAGTTCTATTGCTGCTAGAAAAACCTCCATGGTTGCTTGCACTTCTAGTTAGGCATGGATGAACACTTAAGGCACTAAAAGTTGTCTCCACTCTTATTAATTCTCTAAACTATCTTAAACTTACTTCTAGTGCTTCTAATCTTCCAAGCAAATTTTCCCTAGAAAAATTCTCAGTGCATGGTATTAATAGCTCAATCATTTGTGTCATTTTCTTTAATGGTGGTGTCAAAGTTTTCAAAATCTTCCATACAATCTAATCTTCTTCCTTGGATCCACCATATGATTTAATTCCTACAACAATCTCATATATCCTACCAACGTAACTTCTTACAGATTCATCTTCCATCATTTTAGCATCTTGAAATGAGCATATCCAATTTTGTAATCCTATCCATTTGGTATGTTTATCACCTTCAAAAGTAGATTTTGAAGCTTTCCAAATATTATAAGATGTTTCTAGTGACTTTACATGACTGTGCTCATTCTCATGAAGGGTTGTCAACAAGGCTTATCTAGCTTGCATATTACACATAAACAAATCTCTTTCTACTTCACTGCATTCTTCAAGCTTCTCTTCTTTCAAAATATCTTTATCACTCTTTTTCAAGAGCCAATATCCTGGACCCATACATAGAAAATGAGTCTTCATCTTTTCTTTCCACCTATCATAGTTAACCCCATCAAACTTAGGACTATCTTTTCTGAAGTGACTCACCATTGATATCCCAAAGTGGTTAAGCTTTCTCTTCAAGGACCTAATTCTCTGATACCATTTGTTAGAATGTAAAGTCTGCCAATATAACTGATGGGAGGGGGGAGTAAATCAGTTATCCAAATATTATGACAATTATCAACCTTATTAAATCATAACCATATGAGCAATATAATTATCAACCATAACAAGATACTCATACACAATGACACCATATATGTTAACTAGGGAAACTCTTGATCAGACGGAAATCCCCAGTGGGGATGGTATCCACAAGATGATGTACTAATATAAATATTCCTTTTTAGAGGATGGACCTTGTTAGGAGTCTGTGAAATACATTCGGTACATATTAGTCCATGTTAGGAGACTTAGAATCCCTCTTAGGAGATTCCAACCATGTTAGGAGTTGTGCCAACCTATTAGGATTTATAGAAGGCAAATGGACTCACTATCCAAACAACTTCATGGGCAAGACCAATGACCCACTATCCAAATGATCTTTGTATTATTCCTTGTAGAATAATAGAATGAACTATACTCTATTTCTTGTTCCTCAGTCTTATCAACCAGACTTCTACTCATCTTGATCTCAATACCAAATCACCAACTTTGCATCCAATAATCCCTTGGATTGCTTACTTGCATCTACAAAATACTTTGCTCTTGTTCTCACTCCTTAATCATAATTCACACTTACTACCTATCTTCAAATAAGGAAAACCTATTTCCTTTATAATGTGTCCTCAAAATAATTCCCAGAGTTGTCCTTGAGGCTTTCTCAATTAATTATAATAGGACCACAATAAGATAATTAATTATTTCACAATCGCACAACATTATCAACTCACAATCTTTACTATTTCTCACACATGTGACTCTAGGACTTGTGGACTCATTGATGTCATCATCAGACTATCCTCTCTCACTATATAATTTCACATATCCTAATTTTTTCTTTGTTAGGAGATACAATCCAATCATTAAAAACTACTTATCAAGTAGTTGTCTCTGTACTACTCTTTGTAAATCAACCATATCTTCTGCATATCTTTGATTTATGTCATGCCAACTTAACCTTGAAATTAAGATATAGTGTAGAACATGTCATTAAATACACTTCACCTAAACATCAAACCTCTGTCTGTACAACCTTGATCTTTGTCTGCTACTCTACCAGTCTTCATAGAAGCCGTACTATGTTGTCATCAATGACAAACATAGTCATGAATACAACATATCAATCATGCTACATACACTCCAATTCTTAGAATACTCCCCCAAATACCCTCATCATTCACACTAACAATTTCTTGTCCCAAGTAACCCTGATAGTAGGGATATTACAATGTAGTAGGCAAAAACCCCCTATCTCCAAAAATGCTTGAAGTTGCTTAGATGAAATCATTAACTAGATGAGAGAAATATGAATTGCTATGGAAGAGGAATGTATGTCTATATAATATTAATAGATTTGAAAACCATAAATGAATCCATTGAAGGCTCATAATGTGAAGGAAACTCATATCCAAATAACCATTATCTATCAAACATTCATGTAACTTCATGTATGCCATCATTGTCAAATGCCTCAAATAATTCAGATTCCAAAATACCTCCACTTTAAGTTGTGAAGAAAGGAAGACCATGCTGAAGTGGCCATATTTTTTCAAAACAAATTTTAAATTCTTAACATTATTGTTATATTTATTTAACATGAAATCATCATTTGCTACAACAATTTTCTCATCAGTATTTTTCATTAGTAGCTTAACAATCTCATCCTTAATATTGATACAAACTATCAACAGTACAAGAGTAAACTTTTTGTTCATGATAGATTAAATTATTGAATGTGACAATCAATTAGTCTTTCATCCTTTAAACATAAGCTCTATCTTGATTTTACAAATATCATCTCTAATACCATGTCTAAAAGATATATCATAATATAAAATCAAAGAATAAAAACCTAAACTTTCTTATTCAAAATCATCTATTATTTCAAAAATAGGATGTCACAACCCAATCTTTGCATATGTTACCACATAGATTTATGTTGGTTATGCAATTTATTAGAAATTATAAATATTGAGAAACTTCACTTCCTCAATTAAAATCACCAAAATTAAATTAGGAAATTATAGGGGACTTTTGGGAAGTTCAGAAAATGAATGTTTTGTGGGAAAATTATATGCGTAGATAAGGAAAGCACATAAAATATGCACTCAGAATTGGAGGCAAGAAAATATAAGAAATTGGTAGAGCATCATTCAAATTGCTTGTCTAGGTTCCTCTTTTATTTTATACAAAATGATTCCTTCTAGTTTCATTAGTGTTTCCTACATTCAAGAAAATTTAGTTTATAAGCTAGTGATTTATTTTTTGATAGATAAAACTCAATGTAGATACAGTAATTAAAGGCATTTACTATTTTGGAACTATCAGGGAATTATTTGTTTGGTCTCTCTCTCCAGGCCTTGAGCTATATTTTTGTGTGTGTGCTAGGCTTGATTACTATTGATGAAGGGTGCTCCCCTTAATACCACAACACAATAACAATGAAGAAACAACACAAATTGAGGGAATAAAATATGGGCTTCTTATTATCCTTGCAAATGTGGAATTATACAATTACAATATGCAAACCCTCATGGGCACCTTCCTTACAATAGTTTGCAAGACAAAGTTACAACTATCACCTATAACTACCCTAGACAACCTATGAGCCTTCCTCATATAGGCAGTTTTACTGCCTGAGAAGGTTCTAGACACAAAGCCCTAACCCTTGAGGTCTACCAAGCTCATAAAATATCATTTCATTAGACTTTATTATGTAGGACCTGTATATGAGCAATGTTAGTATGCTAATAGAAACCAAATTTAAATAAGGCTTCTACAAACTAAACAAAATTCATAAACTTCAAGATAGACTAAGATGAGCTCTCAATTGAGAATATGAGCCATTAATGAGCTCTCTCAATGAGAAGCTCTCTTGTTGAGTGGCTTTGTCTAAATAGATAGGATGTATGCTCAAGCTTATGCTTCAAAAAAGGCTTCAAATGGAGTTGGAATTTGGGTGTGAGTGTATGGTTTTGATGTAAAATGGCTTCTTAAAATGGCATTATGACTTTACTTCATGGATTGTGTTGTTTTGCAAAGGGGAAGGATCCAATTTATAGGCAAGAGGCTTGAGGGATTGAGGGCTAAGATGCAAGGATGGGAAAAGCTCATGGAGGGCTCAGATTGCATGAGAGGAGAGCACATGGATTGTGCTTCCTTACAACCAATTAGGGAGTGACACATGTCACAGGGTGAGAGGATGGAGGAAAGGGGAAGGATGAGTCAACAAAGGAGGCTCAAGGGATAAAATATTCATAAAGACCCTCATAATGGCTTGTAAGAGCAATGAAAGGGCTTGGAAGAGTCATTTATGGCCTAGTGGGCTTCATAAAGTTTTATGGTTGGGATATTTTGAGGGAGATGAGAAAATTTTTGACTTGGGCTTGATTAGGAAGGTTTTAAGCTTGCTTAGGATTGTGTAAATGATTAGAGGATGGATTAGGATGGTTTAGGATTAGCTTAGGGATAGGCAAGTGGATGGCATTTAATGAGGGTGGGTGAAGGAGGCGATATTTGTTAACTTTGGCTTGCGTTAGTAAGTCTTAACCCATTTTTAGGGAATGTGACAAGGTTAGGAGGGGATTAGGATTACATTTAAAGACATCTTCTTGAAGAGTCTAGACTTTGGATGAGGATAAAGACTTTCTAGAATAGTCTAGAACTTCCTAGGATGAGAATGAAGACTTTCTAGAAGATGTCTAGAACTTCTTAGGATGAGGATAAATTAGATTTTTAGAAAATAAATAAAGTTTTATTTATTTCAAGGGTTTGGGTTGAGGAGATATTTATTAAAACTTTTTAAATAAACATGAGGATTAATATTTAATCTTAATTAAATATTTTGAGTTGGGATTAGGGGTAGGAAATGATGGGATTAGCCTTTAATCAAAATTAAAGAAGGATTAGAAGATTTTGGAAGAGGTTAGTGGTCTTAAGGGAATTGGCAAAGTATTGGGCAAAAAATAAATAAATTATTTATTTTGGGATTTTTGGTCAATTTATTAATTAAATAATTAATAAATAAGGAAATAATGTTTAAATAAGATTTAAACATTTTTGGGAGGGATTCCTTAATTAAATATTTTTAATTAAGATAAAGGGATTTAATGGCATAAAAATAAATTAATTAATTAAATAAACAATTAATTAATAAATGATGATGTCATCAGGATTTTTTTCAGAAAATAAAAATACTTTATTTTCTAAAGGATTTAGGTGTCTACAGGACCTGTATATGAGAAAATGTTAGTATGCTAATAGAAACAAAATTTAAATAAAGCTTCTACAAACTAAACAAAATTCATAAACTTCAAGATAGACTAAGATGAGCTCTCAATTGAGAATATGAGCCATTAATGGACTCTCTCAATAAGAAGCTCTCTTGTTGAGTAGCTTTATCTAAATGGATAGGATGTATGCTCAATATGCTTCCAAAGGCTTCAATGGATGATTGTGGATTTTTGGTGTGGATAGATGGCTTTAGTATGGATTTGGCTCTCAAAATAGCATTATAACTTTACTTCATGGATTGTGTTAAAATGTCTTGGGAGAGGATTCCTTAAATAGGCAAAGGGCTTGAGGGATTGAGGGCTAAGATGCAAGGATGGGAAAAAGCTTATGGAGGGCTCAGATTGCATGAGAAGAGAGCACATAGATTGTGCTTCCTTATAGCCAATCAAGGAGTGACACATGTCACATGGTGAGAGGATGGAGGAAAGGGGAAGGATGAGTCAACAAAGGAGGCTCAAGGGATAAAATCTTCATAAAGACCCTCATAATGACTTGTAAGAGCAATAAAAGGGCTTGTAAGAGTCATTTATGACCTAGTGGACTTCATAAAGTTTTATGGTTGAGATATTTTGAGGGTGATGAGAGCAATTTCGACTTGGACTTGATTAGGAAGGTTCTAAGCTTGCTTAGGCTTGTGCAAATGATTAGAGGATGGATTAGGATGGTTTAGGATTAGCTTAGGGATATGCAAGTGGATGGCATTTAATGAGGGTGGGTGAAGGAGGAGATATTTGTTAACTTTGGCTTGGGTTAGTAAGTCTTAACCCATTTTTAGGAAATGTGACAAGGTTAGGAGGGGATTAGGATTAGGGTTAAAGACATCTTCTAGAAGAGTCTAGGCTTTGGATGAGGATAAAGACTTTCTAGAATAGTCTAGAATTTCCTAGGATGAGGATGAAGACTTTCTAGAAGAGTCTAGAACTTCTTAGGATGAGGATAAATTAGATTTTTAGGAAATAAATAAAGTTTTATTTATTTCAAGGGTTTGGGTTGAGGAGATATTTATTAAAACTTTTTTAATAAACATGAGGATTAATATTTAATCTTAATTAAATATTTTGAGTTGGGATTAGGGGTAGGAAATGATGGGATTAGCCTTTAATCAAAATTAAAGAAGGATTAGAAGATTTTGGAAGAGGTTATTGGTCATAAGGAAATTGGCCAACTTTTGGGAAAAAAAATAAATTTTTTATTTATTTTAGGATTTTTGGTCAATTTATTAATTAAATAATTAATAAATAAGGAAATAATGTTTAAATAAGATTTAAACATTTTTGGGAGGGATTCCTTAATTAAATATTTTTAATTAAGATAAAGGGATTTAATGGCATAAAAATTAATTAATTAATTAAATAATTAATTAATTAATAAATGATGATGTCATCAGGACTTTTTCAGAAAATAAAAATATTTTATTTTCTAAAGGTTTTTAGGTGTCTACAGGACCAACTTAAGATAATTTACAAATTAAGTTTTTGGATGGCTCCACTTCTGGAGACCATAGCTAGCAAACTGTTGACCCAATGGGCTATTATAACCCCATTATGAAATCCTTGGCTAGCAATCTAGAACAACATATTGCACAAGTGTCTATTAGTTAAGGTTTTGCCTCATTAATGAGCCATTTAGGCCTTCATTGTTGGACCCAAAGTTTGGATAGCCAAAATTCATATCGAAAATATGCAATAACTACACCAATACATATGATATGACAATAAAACACATTTGGTAGGTTAATATATAAAACATGAATCTCCACATATGAGATTAGAATAATGTGAGCATATAATATCAACTTGCTAAAATTAGCAAACTCACACAAATATCAACTCTACATGGGAGTAACCCTTATTAGAAACCCAAAATTGGAAAACTAGAAATATAATTTTTTTTTTACTGATGCAAGATTTTCGTTACACCCAGGATGCTCCTACATCAGACACCCTGAGTAATTTGAGAAGTGACCTTGTCACGTCTTAGGTAGTGAGAGAAAAACCAAGATGGTCAATCTCCTCCTGTGCTAGCCACGATGAATCCTCCATTGGCCTCCCTTTCTATTTGACTAGATACTCTTCATATGCTATGTTCCTTGTACTTCTACTCGTACATCTATCCAATATCTTTTCAATTTCCTTTCTAGCTAAAGTAGATGCTGGAGTACTCCACTGTGCTTCTATAAATTCATCTCCATCACCTCCTTCATAAAATTCTATCAAATCCAAAATGTTAAATATTGGTGAAATATTTAGTTCGGTTGGCAACTCTGCTTTATACACATTTCCAACATTATGCTTTTTTTAGTATTTTGCATGGTCTAAACTTCTTCATTTTCATCTTATTATATGTACCCACTCTAAATCTCTCCTTCCTCAAATGAACCATGACTTCATATCCAATATAAAATTCCTTATACCTCCTTTTCACATCTATCATAGCCTTATATTGTGTATTCATCTTTGTAATTTGCCTCCTCACATCCTCATCGATGTTCTTCAAATGTTTAGCAAAATCTTATGATTCAGTACTACTTATCTCTCATTTATCCAGCTACCTTAATTCATAAGCATTTTTGGGACTCCTCCCATAAATAATCCTTGTTAGAGGTTGGACCCTATTAGGAGTCAATAATAACATTAAGTACATATCAGTCCCTATTAGGAGACTTTGAATCCCTGTTAGGAGATTCCAACCTTGTTAGCAGTTGTGGAAGACAGTTGGACCCACTTCCTAAATAACTTCAAGGGAAAGATCAATGAACCCACTATCCAAATGATCTTTGTATTATTCCTTGTAGAATAATAGAAATGAATTAGACTTCCTTCCTCTATCCTATCAACCAAATCTCTTCTCCTTCTGATCTTGTTACCAGATCACAAAACTCGCATCCAATAATCCATTGGATGGCTTACTCGCATTCAGTAAACACTCTACTCCTTTTCGTACTTCGTACTCAATAGAATACTTGATACACTTGCAAACAAGGAAAATATCTTTCCTTTATACCATATCTTCAAAATAATTCCTTGAGTTAGCCTTGAGGTTTTCCTAATTAATTATAATAAGATAATTAATTAATTTGCAATTACAATAACACTGTCAGCTCATAATATATACAAAACTTCACATGTGTGGCTTCAGGACCTGCACACTTGATGACATCATCATCAGACTATCCTTTGTTGCTAGCTAACCATGCATCACCAAATTATATCACTTTGAAAGGATATAATGCAAACATCATAAACTACTTCTTAGGTACTCTATCTCTGGACTGCTCTCTGTAAATCAAGTACAACTTTCGTATGTCTTCAATTTACATACTGCACATTGAACCTTAACATTAGGATACTGTAATGAACATGTCTAGGAATGCACATCACTAGACAATCAAAACCTTGTCCATACAATTAAGATCTTTGTTTGCTACTATGACAGTCTTCATAGACTTATTGCTATGTTAACATCAGTGAAAAACACAGTCATGAATGCAACATGGCAATACTCTCCAATGCTTAGGATACACCCCAAAAGTAGTATCATTAGCATTCATGCTAACTATAATTTACCGGTACTCTTGTTGATAGAATTATTATATGTAAATTCTACCTACAGTAAAATCAAATATCAACCTTTTGGCTTATCTCTAACCAAGCATATCAAACAAATCCCCAAACTCTTATTCACAATTTTTTTTTCCATCATCCTTTGTATTATGTAACGATCTAAAATTCAAATTCAATTTATTTCACTATCTATGCTATAAATACCCAACAAACTTGGTATTTCTATTAGAGACTATGCTCTTTCGTAGACCATGTAGTCTCACCACTTCTTTGAAAAATAACTCTGCCACATGAACAACACCACTAGTCATCTTATAGGGAATGAAACATGCCATTTAAAAAAAATCTATCAACCACCATATATATCAAATTATGTCCTTGGTAAACCAAGAACAAAATACATGATAACATCTTCTCATGGCTTCTCAAGTATAGGTAATGGCTGATATAGCCCCATATTTTGATTCACTGATTTTGCCATCTGACATACGCTACAACTCTATACAAACTTCTTCACATCTTGTTACAACTATGGTCAATAATAATTCTCACTAACCAAAGAAATGGTTTTATCTCTACCAAAGTGTCAAGTCAATCCTTGATGAGATTCTCTCTCATAGAACTTCTAGGAATGCACAACTAACTTCTCTTGAACAACATACCATCTTGGATTATGAAATCCAACCACCTTGTCCTATTAAGTTTAACAAGTTTTGTACAAGATTTCCAAGCTTCACCAAAATCAAGATCCTTCGGATAAAAATTCTTTAGCTCCTTAAATCCAACCACCTCAATCTGCATTTCTTTCAGCAAAAATTGTCTTCTACTAAGAGCATCTACAACACTATTAGACTTCCTAATCCCATGTTTCAAAATAAATGTATAACTCTGCAAAAACTCAACACAATTCAAATTCCTTTGGTTCAATTTTCTAGACTATTCAAATATTGCAAAGCTCTATTATCAGTATGGAAAACAAACTCCTTAAGAAGAAGATAGTGTCTTTTTTCTTCAATGCCTAAACTATGGCATAAAATTCCTAATCATAAACATACTATTTTCTTTTGGCATCATTCAATTTCTCACAATACTAAGAAATATTTCCACCTTCTTGGTTCAAAAAAGATCCTATTACAATACCACTAGCATCACAATCTACTTGAAACACCTTATCACAATCTAGAATTGCTAAAACAGATTGCTCTATAGCTTCCTATTTCAACAGATTAAAGCTCTTATCTGCTCCTATCATCCACTTAAATTCTTTCCTAATCCCTCTCATTATTTCAGTCAAGGGTCCACAAATACTGCTAAAACTTTTGATAAACTTTTTGTAAAACTAGCTAGTCCATGAAAAGATCTTACCTTTTTTGCACTCCTTAGAGTAGGTTATTTCAGGATAGCCTTCACTTTCTTTGGGTCCATTTTCAAATCTTTTACTGACATAGCAAATCCCAAGTACAACAATTCCTTCTTCACAAAAATATACTTTTCAATTTTATCATCAACTTTTCCTTCCTCAACTTATTAAACACCTTACGAATGTGCATCAAATACTCCCTCAATGTCTTACTAAAGATCAAAAAACCATCTAGGTAAATAATGACAAAATTACCTAGAAACTCCTTCAATACCTCATTCATGAGCCTCATGAAAGTTCTTAGTGAATTGGTTAGCCCAAAAGGCATGACTAACTACTCGTACAATCTTTCCCTTCTCTTGAAGGTAGTCTTCCACTCACCTCCTTGTCTGATGTGAATCTGATGGTACTCACTCTTCAGATCTATCTTTGTGAAATATAAAACTCCAGTCAAACAATCCATAATATCATTCATCCACAACAATGGAAATTTGTACTTGATTTTGATCTTGGTAATAGCTCAAGAATCTATACACATCCTCTATTCTCCATTCTTCTTAGATGTTAATACTTATGGTACAATACATAGACTCAAACTCTCTAGAATAAACCCCTTCTACAAAAACTCATGAAGTTGTCTGTTCAAATCTTCACTTTTAGTTGGTCTCATTCTTTGTGCTTCCTTGTTTGGAAAACTAACTCCTAGAATCAAGTCCATCTGGTGATTGATCTTCCTCACTGGGGGTAATCCATTAGGTACATTATCTGACACAATATCTAGAAACTCTCCCAACAAATATTCAACTTCTTTAGGTACCTCATCTACTTCTTCTTTAACTTCTTTTAGAATTACAAAAAAATACATATGCTCACGCCTCATACCCTTGAGAAACTATTTTCCATTGACAAAACATATTCTGGCAGAAGTACATACCTTTTCTTCTTTCTCCTTCAATGACTTCAACTTATGTTTCACTTCGTCCTTTGTCAGAGTGTAGGTATTTACATGCCCATCATGTAAAACATACCTATCAAATTTCCATGGCCTACCCAATAACATATGAGATATGTCCATAGGTATGATATCACAAAGCAACTCATCATGGTAGATTCCAATCTTGAACTTCACTAGGCACTGCTCATTAACCATGACCCTGTAATCATCCTACACCCTGGCAATATGGTATGAACACAAGTGTTTCTGCCTATTGAGATTCAACTTTGTTACCATATTTTCTGACACCATATTGTTAGTTCTTCCATCATCAATGATCACCTCACAACATTTATTTTCACATTTTCACCTGATGTGAAATAATCTCCTCCTTTGACTAAATTCATTCTTTCCACTTAGTAAGACTCTTCTATTAACTAGGACTTCTCATCTTTTTGCATCTTCATCAACATGCACAACTCTAGCCTAATCTTGAGTTCTTCTATCAATCCTTCCTTGATGTCGAGGACACTCAAATTCCCTATGCCCTTCTTCTCCACAGTGAAAATAGGTTCCACAAAAACCTTCTCTACTAGATCCTTGCACTCTTCTTGTTCCTCTCTATTGAATTTTCATGGATATGATGCAAATGTATTCAACACCACCTTATTATGTATGTTTCTTCCAAATGCAATGTCCTCACACACACACACACACATTTATTTATTGAGAATAGGCCATGAAAAAAAATGTCCCTTCATGGGACATGTCTATTCATTAATTAGATCATTATTAATAATAATAAACTTAATCTCACATATATAATATTTTCTCATATAAAAATGACCTTATATCTCAATATTAAGAACACACACACACATTATATCTAATATATAATTATCCAATTGAAGCTATTGAACATCAACACACCCTCTTAGCTTAGAAGGATAAAAACATAAGAATAAATATTACTTCAACATAATATTACAAATAACAATTTTAAGGATGCCTAATTTTATATCTAAGAATATTTGCACCATTTGATATCACATTCAATATTAAGATTATTGGTCTTCCAAAATATCAACATATGATATTCACCAAGTACACAAATAAGTTTTGATATCACATCTGATATCAATAGTATTGGCCTCCCAGAATATCAATGATATTTACCAAGTACTCAAATGGTTTTGATGTCACATTTGATATCAAGAGTATTGGCCTCCCAGAATACCAATGATATTCACCAAGTAATCAAAAGGTTTTGATATCACATTTGATATCAAGAGTATTGGCCTCCTAGAATATCAATGATATTCACCAAGTACTGAAAAAGGTTTTGATATCACATCTAATATCAAGAGTATTGGCCTCCTATAATATCTATGACATTAACCAAATGATCTTAGAGTAATGGCCTTCCAAAATTTTGAGATGCAAGACATTCACCATATACTCAATTTGTTTGATTTTATAATACAATTTATTATAAGATCATCACCTTATAGTAACTTATGTAAATACAAGTGACATTATTTGGAAGTTGTCACTTCCTCATGATGTAAATATGGGGTAGGCCCATTAAAATCATATAGTCATGAGGTATATTCATGAATCATAGTCGTTTTAAGTGCTATAATTTAATGATCACTGGAGAATCCATCTCCACATGGTTTACTCCCTTTGAATCAAAATGAGTGAGATTATCGAAGGTTAACTGAATCAAATCCTCTATTTGCTCCCTCTTTTCCAAGGTTATCTCTAATGAAATGTCAGGCTCCCTTTGAATCCCAATCTCCTTCTTTTTCCTGCAATAGCATTCTTAGAGGAAAATATGAAGGCATATAACTCTTTAAAAAAATAAAGAGAGAGAGAGAGAGAGAGAGAGAGAGAGAGAGAGAGAGAGAGAGAGAGAGAGAGAGAGAGAGAGAGTACAATAATAAATAGTTTACATAATGATATAAGATCATTTCAATAACATAGATAAATATATTATATATATTCTCAATTTTTTAATCATGTCTCCTATTTATTATTTTCTCATTAATAAATATATGTCCTTGATGCTTTCTCAATATACCAATATTCATTAAAAGTATATTTTACTTTATATAATATTTTGTTACCACCTATATTTTCATTTATACTATCTCAAATAATATAACTACAAATAATTACTAATAAAGACACATACTTACACTTATCAGATTGGTGTCCGATGTCTCTTTCTCCCCTTACATATTAATAATGAAAGGAATTTTAAACAATGAAAATAAAATCATATTCAACCATATATACTTACTTTGATGTGATCGATACCCAAACCTTACTCAATCCTCCTATTCGATGCTTGGACTCATGAAGTGGTTATTCCATAGATTTGAATTCTAACTATTTTAAAGTTTTACGAATTCAATATTGACCATTCATGCAAAGAGAAGACTGAACTAGACAACAACCACTGTGCCAGGTCATTTTGAATCTTCTTTGTTTAATGTTAAAGTCAAGCCCTCTTTGTAGAATTGTCACTTAATGTATTAATGGAGTTGTGTTTACTTATTCATTCAACCCAATAAGTCAATCAATCTCTTGGCAAGATTATGAGTTTTTCGAGTACGCATTTATACCAAACTCAATCTAACATGACCCAATTAAATACAGAAAATAACTATCCAATTGTCATGGGTTCATAAGAAATGTCATTCCATAAACAACTACAATGGAAGATTGGTGGCCTAATTCTTATTTGTTGGTATTTGGCCATCCTTGGCATTACACAATGCAATCCTCAAAGATTTGAGTTGAATAATGTGAGTTAACCATTTTGGATTCACAATTCAAATTGTGGATTCCCTGGTTTTCAAATAAAGTACATGTAGAAAGAGAATGGGAATCATAATCTATTTCTAGAAACTTTTATAAACCCTACAACAAAAAATATTGAGATCCTAGAGCTGAGTTATGAGGGCTTTTTGATCATGAATTCAATTGATCTAAAAGCCATGCCATGCAATGGAACAAATGTTTCCTTTGTACTATTTGAGTTGCCTCTAGATGACCCTTTTACAATCACCCGCCTCAACAAATTTGTGGTTATTGGTTGTAGATCAATAGGCTATTACTTTACCAGATAAGAAGCAAAGGAATAAGCATTAAGATATGGAGTGAATTATGTTTACAGTTACAAGTGTTTGTTGCATTATCTCTTCATTTGGAAACTATATAAAAAATGATGCAAAAATAAATATATATCCCTTGTCTAACTTGCACTCAAGATGATATGGACTAAAACATGATTTATCTTCCACAAATTCATTGACTTTTCTTCAACATGTAAGTATGTAGTCTCATATTTTTAGTGGTCTTCATTTGTGCATCTGAAACTAGGATTTGATACCATGTTGATTTTTCATGGATATGATGCAAATGTATTCAACATTTCCTTATTACATATGTATCTTCCAAATGCAACATCCTCACATATGTATTTATTGAGAATAGGTCATGAACATATTAGAGTTCTTAGTAGTAAGGAACATATCAGGTGGGTTTAAACCTAATACCAGGAAGTAATAAGACAGGGACACGCCTAAGGATCAGCTAAATCCTATATTCAACAGGGCTAAATCTTAGTTCTGGGCCAACATTAATAGAGACATTAGGAATCACTTCACTTTAGGCTCTGCAGGGCCAAGGCGGGCAAACCTTAGGGATTGATTTGCTAATTTGATACTCTTCTCTTCAAGACTATCCCCTATAGTAGAAATGGCCAATGTTCTTCTATGATTTGTTGATAAAATTCTTGGTCACAGTAGCTAACTATAATGAAAAAGTAGATGCAAATAAGTAATGACCAACACTTTTAGTTCTTTAATACATAAAATGGTAAATAAATTTGTTTGTTATGGATTTCCTACAATTAGGTGAATCATCAACTTGTTCTTGAACCTTTAATTGACCAGTGTCTTATCCATTGATAAATAGAGTCAAAACTAGCAAACTTGGACCTATTTAATCAACTTGTGATTAAATTTGTCAACAATGAGCTCTGAATTTCATTCTTACCATATCCTTTTTATGAACCCTAAACCCTATCAATTACATAGAGTGATTATCTAATTCTTTGAATCAACAACAATCAGTAAGAGATATACAATTTGTGTGAATTGCATTAAACTAAATGAAACTTGTTGATTTCAATTTCAAGTTTATACATACATAAGAAAGGAGACAAGACTCTGTTGGTGTTTTAAAACTACTGAACAACAAAATGTTCAATACCAAAATGATAACACTCATATAACTTGAGGACCAGCTAATTCCTATTATCAGCTACATGAGTAAACCATTTGGACCCAACTTCAACAAAACCTAAGGATGGTTTCCTACTCTTTTGGCTCTGCTAAACCAAGGTGGGTGTACCTAGGGAATATTCTAATGCAAACTGTTGTCTAGAGATTCTTTTAGTTTCATTCTGATTCTCATCTATTATCCACTAACACATGTGCAATTTACTTCAATTCTTTCAATATTCTCAAACTTGTATGCATCCCTTATTTGCAAATCTGGTCATAATTCTCCTAGGATTTACAAATATTCCTAGAAATAACAGCTACCTAAGACTCAGCGAATAGATATAAATGAGTATTGACTAGCATTTATAACCTTAAACAAAATTGAATGGAAAATGATTTTGATTTTATAATTGTTATGATGTGCAGCAACAGAATTTACCCTTGTTCACTTCTGACTTATGTGACTAGTGCCTTATCCATTGGGCAGAAGATTGACTATTGGTGGGAGATCTAATTCAATTAACTTGTAAATGAAATAATCAATTGTAATCAACCATTTCCATTCTTATGAAGTATCCTTTCTATAAACTCATAAACCCTACCGATTCATTGAAGCATTTTTATAATTCCTTGAATTCAAAGCAATAGTGATATCAACATACAACCCATCCAAATTGCATTCAGCCAAATTAAACCTTATTTAAAATGACTTCAAAGTAAACAAACCCATAAGAAGGAGACAAAAATCGATGACACAAATATAGTGTTAATACCCCCTTTGTATTATCCTTTCAGATGACTAAATAAAATGACCAATAGAATTCAAAGGATAGCCTAGAACAACTTGTTGGTTCTATCATTTCAATATATCTTTAGAAAGTACAACTAGAAAATAAACTTAGAACAACTACACATTATTGGAATGACTGTATTCTCTCAAAGACTTAAAATTCTACAAAAATTCAGACCCTCACAATGCCTTGAAAACTCATTTATATAGCATGAGTTGCAACAAGCAAAGGGCAATTGTGATTTGACAAATGTACAAGAAACAAAACATCATATAAAAGACAAAAACGGTCACAACAGAATGCCAGGTGCATCAAATATTCTTTAGGTAGGCCCGTTCCTATTACTTCTATAAATCATCAACTTCTGATTTGTCTCTCACTATTCTAGATCCTCAGAATACGTGGCTACCAAGCTAGCCAATGAAGGGTGATCTTGTGATGCCTCCAAATCGGTTTTTTCCTACGGGTTTTCACTACTTTCAGCCTGAGCAGGCACTATTACTTTTTCACCTTCTTCTTTCTTCAATTTTGGTGTTGAAGTGTTAATGACTTGCACCTCACCTTCTTGTGCCTTATCATCATCTAAATTACCTTCTTCTAACTACTTGTCCGAAGGAATATCTGCCATCCAGGTGTTAAACTGTATATCATCCAGCTAGCTGAACTGCAAGATATCATTTTGTTTTTTTATTATATAATCAACCTTCTTTTCAAAACCAACAAATTCTTGCTTCAAAGAATAAAAAAATAACTAGACTTTAACCAATTCCTCTATCATGGTGGCCCACCAGGCATGCCCCTTTTCATTAACAACTTTATTTATCCTTATGCAGAAAAGGTCATCTAGTTCTTTACTCCATTCTTCCTTATTTTTCAATTTATTCTTTCTATCCAAAGCACAAGGAAACATATCAAATTTTT
Source organism: Cupressus sempervirens (assembly GCA_028749045.1). NCBI lineage: Eukaryota > Viridiplantae > Streptophyta > Pinopsida > Cupressales > Cupressaceae > Cupressus > Cupressus sempervirens. The sequence continues at coordinate 829,080,081 of CM053793.1, forward strand.
GATTCTTGTACTTATTCAAATAAGAAACAATTTTCAGTTGTAGAGCAACTCTCTTGTTATCAAAATTTGATAGGTCATTAGCAAAATCATACAATTTTTCAATATGGTCATTGGAAGACCTTATAACTAAATAACATAAAAGGGTAATTTCTTTTTCCCTTTTTCCCGACGTACTAACAATAGGCTTGAGGATTTCATCATGGGTTTTTAGTTCCTCCTATATACTTATTGCTCTTATCAACTAATCAAAGAATAAGGGCCATTCAATTTTATCCACTAAATGCATTAGAGCCTTTCTAATCTTATCCTCATACTGCATATTTAACTCTACATGTAAGGCCCATAGTTTTCTTTTCTCTTCTTCAAAATCCTCAACTGTGTAATATTTTGGCCTTTGAGGTGTGTCTGGTATTTCTACAAGGCAGGTAGATTTAAAAGGTTCCACTGGAGGATGAGGGTATGTTATTTTTGGCCTTGTGGACTTCCCCATTACCTTGTTTTCAAGTTCAATTCTCCTTTTTACCTCCTTATTATAGGCCTCAAGAATTGTTTCACGTTTATTCTGTAACTCAGACATAACCTATTCCTCCTTCTTAGCAATGGCCAAAAGAAACTTGGAAGAATCCACATTCCAATATGCTGCCTGCACATATGAGGTAAAAAAACCCTTCTTACAAGTATATTTACCATCAACCCAAACTCATTTGGTTGCAATGATGTGGCTCTAGATCCTTTTCTCAATGACCAATTGACCAATGCAGCTTGATCTTCAATGAATGCAGTGCCTTGGAAGTCTCTTTTATTTGGGTCTTGCAACTCCAATTTACTTGAAACAAAATTGAAAATCAATGCATATGCAATATCCCAATTGGGAAAGAATAAAATGTTAGATGCCTTTATCATTTTCCTCCCCTCCTCAGGGCTTATATTCTGCAATTCCTTCATCATTTCTTCTTTAATTTGGTTCTGCATGGAAGTTTCATTCATTTCTGGATGCTTTGCTTTCATCCTTTTACATTTCTCCTAAAAAATGTTCATGTTTTCCCTCCATGCAAATTTTTGAAAAGCCCTAGATTTCATAAAGCTATCATCAGTCAAAATTGTTGACTTGCTTGTTCTAATACAGGGTCCCATTCCCTGCCTCTATAATTAGCTATTGTTAGATCCAAACCTAGGAGGGGAGGTTCTGGAGGGTTACCCTCATCTAATTCTGCTTGAGTAATAAAAATACCTCCTTGTGATCCCATCTATTCAATCTATTCACCAGTGAGCTTTTCTTCTCCAATCCTCAAAGGGGATTGAGTGGGTGAATATTCCTCAACTCGAGGCCTTTCTTCTGTTATTACCTTCTACCTCTTGGGACTAGGCTCATCAGGTCTCTCCTCTTGGGCTATACTGGTGGATCCTATTATTTGCTTGCCCTTATCTACAAGAACCCTTTTATTCTAAATTATAGTATACCCAGGCCTCTTTTGTACAATTATTTGACCAGCTCCTACATTTGGAGTGAAAGCCAATCTCCTCATGACTTCTCTAGCCTTATCAGGATAGGAATCAATAAAAAATTGTTTCTTCTCATTCATGACTTCCATTATTTCAAGGAAGTTATTCATGAGCTAACTTATTTTGTCAGCCTCTGTATTAGCATTATCTAAAGGATTATATTTATGATCAAAACAATGAATGAATTCTAAGACCCGAGAATAAACTCTCCATTTTTCCTTTTTAGTTTCCTGCTCCTGCAATGAGAATTCATTCCTTATAATGTCCTCTAGATAATAAGAATCATGCTTGACCTATCCCAGCTTAATTTTATGCCTCAATGTCTGATTGAAAAATCCCTCAGAATCACAAAAACAGGGATGAGAGACAGCCATCATATACTGCTCCAAAATTTTATGCAAAAAGAGTCAACCTCCTTTGGTAATCACAAACTGATGGGCCATTGTGCAAGTAGGGAAAATTGACCCTAATTGCCTTTTCAACAAAAATATTTCTTCTACTCCCCCTAATTGTCACAAAACCTCAGCCATTCCTACCTTCAAAGGTAGTTGGTAAGGCAAAACATGAGGACTCCCTTTAAAACCATAGATTCTGAAAATAGTAGAAACAGAGTAAGGGATGATATCTCCCTAATTATGTGAAACTTTCAAATTATGGGGGTTATCCATAGGCTTGATGAGACTCATTAGTACCTTAGGGATTCTGGGATTGTGACTTAATATGAGGCATCTCAATTTAGAAGCAAAATAACTATCAAATCTGACAAAACTGGCATTACTTGCATCCCAAGTCATATCTGCACTCCACAACTAGACTGGAAATGTTTCCCCATTCTCTTCTTTGTTCAATTCCATCTCATTACCAAAATATGTCACTCCTTTGAATAAAAACATATGCATTAATAGAGAGTAATGGCCAAAAGTTTTCTCCACCTTGCCCTTCGCAATCCCAACTAAACCAATGTGAATTTCTTCAGCCAAAAAGGAAGCAAAATAAAAAATAACATCTACACTGAAGGAAGCAATTTGAACCATCATGTACATGAAACCAATGGGCATGAACTCTTTCTCATCTTCACCAAAAACTTGGCACAAGGTCCTATATATCTCTACAACCTAGGAAGTGAAAAGACTCTTCTTAAAAGGCTCTCTAGAGGCTGCAATAATTATTGGCAAAGTTCCTATTGTACAATATTGGCCCTCAGTGCACCTTCCCTAATTACATCCTTCTTTGCTTTGTATTCATTCTCTAATTCTGCCAGATTGATTTGCACATGGTAATTTGACAATGGTTCTAGGTGAAAAACCTCTCTAATTTCTTTAGGACTAATTGAGCTCAGAGGCACACCATCCTTTCTTCTTACAACCCTAATGGCTTGGTCATAATTCTTGGCAATGGCTTCAAGAAAATCATAATCCATGAAAACACTCGGGACTACTAACTTTCCCAAATCAAAATTCCAAACATTAGCATGCGGGGCAAACAACTTCCTTTTTGAAAACCACTTTTTAAACAAGATAAGACCAGTTTGAGTAGTTGTTGCATCCCTAACCCAGTCCCCCTTGTCATATAGGCCATCAACAATTTTAAGCCTAGGGTTTAAGGAAATTAACCTTTTACCTTGTGCAGGCTCTATAGTAGATTCTGGGAGTAATTCTAATAAATCATCGTGGACATTCCTATCCATATAATTAATTTGCCTAGAAAATGCTTTCTTAGGAGGCATTTTGATAGTATTGAAAGAACTAGAATGCCAGAGAGGTTGTAATATGAGTACTTACTTGACTTGCTAAACTTGTTCTTCTCTAAACTTCTGTAATTGATCTCGAACAATAGAGGAACAACTTTATGTCTTTACCAAGCTTAACACAATACAATCAACAGGCTCTTGTGCTCAGAAAACTTGCAATCTTTGTTTGTGTGGGACTATAATTAATAAAAATCTCTTGTGTTATAATCTATTTTTTCCACACGCGAAGATTTCACTCATCATAAATGCACAGAATAGAAAAACAGAGTAGCATTGCACTTTATTTTAAATTTTTACTGTTGATCCTCGAAAAATCCTATTATCCAAGAATGAAAACTAGGTTGACTCAATGTTCTTCTTAGCACACTGGTAGTCAAACCAATAAATTTCCTCCATCTGTACCTTTCCTTCAAGGTTGGCATTTCAAATTGGGCCCATAGATGACCAAGGACACGTGTCATCAACTCGCTAACTTGCTATACATAACTCTCAAGCACCTTTCCATAACGAGCTAGCAATAACCATTGATTTTGCGTTGATCACATGGCAGATATTTGAAACATCCTTTGAAGGAAACAACGATGGGCCCCTCGCTCGTTAACTTTCTATACTTATTCATCGCACATCTCTTCATAGTGAGTTAACGAGCATCGTCAATCCATACTTGATCTTCTGGACAATAATTTACTGTAACAGTGGTGGGCCATCGCTTGCTAACTCGCTGTACCTAACTTCCAAGCATTTTTCCATAGCAATTTAATGATGGCCTTTGATCCTGGTTTGATCTCACGATAAAAAATCTTTGTACTTTATACATAGGGAGTGGGTCTAGGATACTGCTGTTGCTGAGCTGGCTCAACACGCTAGCACACATATATATTTTCTAATCTCTTAATGACATCACATGTCTTTGGCCTTGCCGCATTCGTGACTTTCAGGTGGGTCACTACATCACTACCAGCAAAAATACCAACAATCAGGCTAGCAATACGGTGAGCTCCAATGAATCATAATTTTACGGCTCAAAGATGCTTAGTAGGATGCCACCATGTAATCTGATCTGCACAACTCATCTCTATCATATCACCCATTCGGGGCCCACCTCTGAGAACTTTCTGTTACATCACCATTTTTTGACTAGTCGCTACATTGCTACCAGCAAAAGTACCAACAATCCGGCTAGCGATATGGCGAGTCTCAGTAACCATTAAAATGATGCCCTGAAAAAAACTACGAATGACATAACCTGCAGAGAAATAAAAGAAAAACCTGGACCATATCTTCCTTAGGATCCTCAAAATTACTTCTTACCTCAAAAGAAATTTGTCTTTGCAAAATTTGGGCATTCGCTATATCGCCACCGACAAGTCGCAAGTATTTTTCGGTAGCGACTTGGTGAATTGCCAGATTTTGAACTCAGTGACACCACTTGCAAGTTTTTTCCACGTGCATCTCTTCTTGAAGCTGACAGGTCTGGAACATAGCACGTGGTCATAATGTCTTCATGTTAACACATTTCGCAATATCGGATTCCACTTTTCAGTATCACACATAATTCTCCAATGATCACTACCTCGCTATGCATAACATGTGAGCATCTTGCCATAGAAAATATGTGACAACTGTGGCTTCAAATCAGATCTGACGGTAGGATTAAAACCCCCTTTTCAAAAAGACTAAAAAATGATGTCCAAGCAAGTGGGAAAAGAATATTTTCTCCTCGCCCCTTTTTTTTTAAAAAAATCGCGCCAGGATAAAACTTAAAAGCCAAACCTAGGTTTTTTCACAGATTTTCAAAGGTATCAAAATATACTAAACCAAAACCTAAAACCCTATAACTTAATAAGAAAACTCTCATCTAATTTTTTTATTACCATGATTCTAAGAAAATTTGATACATAAAAAATCAGACCAACAGACTCAAAGACAAAGATATATAGGGAAATTCCTTCTTATATTAATTTCATTTGAAAATGCTTACAATACTAAAAAAGACTCAGATAATAACTCAAAAACAAGCCATTGATACTAGATGTTCATTGCATATATTAAAGTATACAAGAACTCATTACATTCACAAAATTATAGAAAAATAATGGATGGACTGTAAAAAAGACATAGGAATAAGAAAATTCTATAGATAGCCGACCTCTACTCCACATCTTCGAAATCCATATATAGGATTGCAACAAGCTACAGATGGGAGGAGGAAACATGTAAAAACAAGAATGGATACAAAAGGTGGCAAGAGAAGAACAAAAAGATTTATAAAACATTCTTTAAATGTTCGATCAAAAAAATGGAAGTAGTTGAGAAATTCACTAAGTGAAAATTTATGTCATGCTTTTTGACTGTACTCCCTTTTTCCTTTATTGTCCTCAACAAGTAATATCTTAGCTACTTCCTATTGACATGACCTTAATCTCTCCCAATATTTCCCAAATGTAAATCTCCCTTTTGGTGGGCCTCTCTGTTGTTCTAACCTCTTCTAGGTCTTGAGTGCCTTTAGTCCACCTGACATCCATAATGGCTTTAGATTCAATAGAAAACTTGTTCAAGTCTATTTCTACTTTAAACAAGGAATCAATTAATTAATTATAAGGGACATCGGAGGTGTCTTCAAAAATTTCCATAATGGCCTCTTGAATCAAAATGGCACCAAAGGAATCAGACCATTCCTGCCAATCTCTCACTATACTAGTGGCATCCAAGATTGATGGTATGCAAGGTTCTATTCCCTAAAATAAAACTTTTAATTTTCCTTGTATAAATTGCAATTTACCAGTGAAGAAGCCAATTAATTCCTTGACCACCTCTAAGACCTCCTTCACTGTGATCATCTTATCAAGAAAATCTAGCTTTTTAGCCATCAATATAATTCTAAGAACTGTGTGTATGGCCCCCATAGATTGAATGTGGGGGATAACCATGAAATTGTCTCATTGCAAAATTTCTCAAAACTTTGTAAAGCAACAAAAAAATTGTGAGCCTATTGTGATATATTCTTTAGAGTTTCAACTCTGTGACTCATCAAGCTCTCAAGAACAACTGTCCTTATCTCTTCTCCTTTCTAAGTAGGTGGAGCATCAATGCTCATTCTCTTTGGTTCTGTTGTATCCTCTTCCCCCAAATCATCTATTTGTGTTAGGGCCTCAGTTGTATCCTTAGCTGGTTATTGATGATCTTCCTACTCCTATCCATGTCCTGTAGTAACTACTTGCTCTACATGTACAAGTTTCTCTCTAAGAGATGCAACCTCATCCTCAAGTGCTTGGACCTTATCCTCAAGATCTACAATCTTCTCCTTGTATACATGGATTTTTCTAAGCTCATCTTCATAGAGCTTTGTTACATCAATGTAGTCATGTATGGACTTAGAAATTTTGGTCTTAATCTCCTCTACCTTGGCATCATTCATAAATGAGAAATGCTTCATGGCCTTTAAGATTTTTGTACTAGAGGTGCCCTAAAGAGTCCACAAAATCATGTTACCCTATTATGTGCTCTACACATCCATAATATTTGGTTTATTTGATGATGGAGCCATGCTCTAAACTACATGAGATTTGTTATCTATATTGAATCATGTTCCTCTCTACAGCCCATCAGCACCAAACGTCTCATATGAGATGGCATTCTCTTGTCTCCTTATCTGGTCAAGCATAAAAGCTTGCTCCAAATCTAGGAACTAGCAACATGCCACTCTTCTATACAAGGTCCCTTGCCTCCTCTAGAGTCATGTTTTCACTCTCAGGATCACAGGCCTATAGCTTCTCCACCAGTTCTAACTTCTACATGTCTGATTCTCCTAGCTTCATCTTTAGCACCAACTCACTCTATTTTATCTTATATAAAAAAAACTTGAGATTAGTTGATTTGATGAATTCATCATCTTCTATGAATTTTTTGGCCTGAATGATCTTATCATCTAGCCTTACTGCTGCTAGTTCCATGTCAATGAGTGTGTTCTCAGTTGCATTAATCCTATCCTAGAGATAGCTCTGCCTTAAGTCAGCAAAATATTGACTATTGCCAGGTAACATCTATAAGGTCCTCTATTTCACCTTTGTAGGAATATGGACAACTTTATATCTTTTATTCCCTTTTTTGACCCATGATGCCTTAGGAATGCCATCTTTCTCTATTTCTAGAGTCACATCAGGTTCAAGGTTGTCTGGGCACACCCATTCTTCTTCTCCCATAGGTCCCTTTGGCATCTTGGCCATAATCTTAGCATGGTCAATGACCATCTTCGTAATCCTATGAGGATATGGGACATCCATATAGAATCCCATGAAAGTGGGATCTACTCTCTCCATTTCCCTCTCCACCCTCAAAACATCATCCAACTTTGCCATCTTATCAACTGCCTCACCCTCTACAACTATGTTTGGAATAACATCTTCATGTGGTAGCTCCTTGGTGCTAGGTATCACGTAGTTTCTTACCTCCTTTAGGGTTATCCTTATCCAATTATCATGATCATACATCCTGTAAGGACAAGTTGACAAGTTGTAGTGGTGTAGGAAAGAATGGATCTAGTTAAGGGCCTCTTTTCCAATTGAAAAATCCCCCATCTTGAAATATCTACACAAGAAAGTTCCTTTATGCACTTTAGGCCCTAGATACTCCCTATTGACCATTAAAAACTACCATATGAATTCCATTATACCCAACCTAGGAGGAATAAACTTTGGTAATATGTGGGGTGCTTGGGGACAACCATAAACTCTCATCAAAGAAAAATTTGGAAATAAGAAAATGTCCCCCCAACTATGGTCTAATATTGTACCCTCAGGAAGTAGGGTTGGTCTTAAAAGGCTTTTTAAAATCTCAGGTGTCCTAAAGTGACTTGGATCTAACATTCTCATTATTACAGTACTAAAATTATTACAAAATGAAACAAAATTAGAAAAATGATAGTTATTGTCCCATAGGCATGTCCACAACTGAACTAGTAGCTCTCCATTTACATCAGAGGTATGATCAATGAAATCATAACTCACATACCCCACATTCTTTTAGAGGATCAAGTGCACCAACAATGAATAGTGATGGAACTTGAAATCTTTTAATTCTTCACTATGAGCCTGGGCAATGTTTTCTCTCATCAGCTCCAAAATGTATTCAACATAGTCATACTCCCCCCATGGTAAGAGTCTTGAACATCTCTAGCAATAATGAATTCAACTCCATATACCATGTCAGTTCCATCTTTTCCAACCACCTTGTAGACACCATATACTATTTTTACAAAGTTATTTTAAAATTTGCCCAAAGGCATCATTTTGTCCACTTCTTAGGGTAATCTCCCACACTCTTTAAATCCATGGGGATATGTTGTAGCATTGACCTCCCAATGTAGGCCTTAGTATTTCTCTTAAACTTCTTTTGCAAATCCTCCAAATCTATAGGCTGGCCCATGGCTCCATCCAATCCAAAAGCTTCAATGAATGAAGCACGATCAAGTGTACAAAGAATAGTTTCATCTTACCTATGGAAGGATTTGGTGGTCAGATTTTAGCAACAAAATATGGCCTTCATTAAGTCCACATCCATGAAAACTTGTAGAAATATCAATTTTTCTAGGTTCTTCTTCCACATATTACACACTTAGATCTTATTTTCTTTGTTATGGTAGAAGTATTTGAATAGCTTAGAACCAAGGACTCGAGGATATACAACATCTCTACAAAGAGCATATGGGTTGATGAAAGAATGGTCATCTACGAAATTGGCATTTGAGGAACTAGGGAAAAGTTTAATCCATTCTTTGACAAACCTATTAGGTTTTCTTTATCACATTTTCCCTCCTTTAGAAGTTGAAGTCTTTACAACCCCCATATCTGACGCTTGAATTTCTTCTATCTCTTTATCAAACATATTGATAATATGTGGGAAAATACAGTATGAACTCTGCTCTTAGGCTCTGAAAACAATTATATGTATGCACTAAAAACTCTACAACTACTCAAAATGTCTTTTTCTATAACTGGTAATCTATAATTGATAAATAGAAAAGCCTTTATAGCTCAGTCTATATTATCAATGTTCATCTTTGTGTTGATTCTTGGCATCCTTGAGCCATAAGATCATCTTATTGTATCACCTTAGGGGAGCATCACCATTACTATTCAGCAATGCACTTTTTGTACCATACTCAAATATCATTGGTCAAGAATTTTGTTGTTTTTTCTAGCTCAGAAAAGTGACTAGCATGTTTTATGTCGAATTAGGGTCCATGATCTTATGATCACCAGTAAATAAAAGGACTCCTTGTATTATCTTATAGATGAATAAAAAGTTTCACAATGTTACAAAACCTTGGAGAAAACCCTTATCGAAAAATCATAAACCATGGGAAAACCCCTTACGACCTCATGACACATTAGTTGTCATGACATCAGAGCTGATTTTTGAATCCTTTACGATCTCTCGATAGGTTGTTCATACTAAATAGTGTGGCATCTTATCTCAACCTACCTTACCTTACAATCTTACGACATAGCCCTCTTTGTACCATGAGAGCATTTTATTCATTGGCTTAAGATCTTACGATACATTATTTATCGTAAGATCAGAGATCAAACTATGTTGTATAAAAATAAAACTTATATAAAATAAGTTTTTGGCCCCACCAGTCCAACTAAGCATCCACCTGGTGTATGTTTCACAATTGACCAATCAGGACTAGACACTCATCACTTGTCTGATAGTGTACTACCACTTTGCCCTATTGTTTATCACCTTACGATCTTATGATCATAAGTGTCCCGTAGCATTGTAGCATCAAAACATCATCTTCAGGACCTTACAATGCCCATTTCTTTATAAGATTTTAGAAACTTCTTTCTCAGTCCTTGATGTCCTAGTCACCTTCCTTGTCATAACATCACACACTAGAATTGGAGACTCTTCAATGTGACATACAACTATAAAATACAAAAGGAATCATAAGATTGGGGACCTTAACTTTCTCATCCATGACACTATGACACACCGCTTATCTTAAGATCAGGGATCTAAAAACATTCCACCATGATCCTCCACTAACCCTCTCATTGTAACATCATAAAAGATGATGTAAAAGACAAATAAAATTCCCACTAAGCTATAAAACCTAGGTTTAGGGCTAGACTCTAATTTTTTACAAAGATTTCTAGTAATATAGATGGAAGTATAACCTTAGGGCACTGATTTTCACACTGGGACAATGAAAAATGGCTAGATTAGGGAAAAATACCATGCTAGGGCTTTCCTCTATAGATGAAAACTAATAACACATAAACCCTAAAATCACAACACTCTTTTTAAAACATTTTCACCATAAAATTTTGCAAATTTAAGTTTAATGAAAATAAGGGCTATCAGAACAAACATGTCCCTTCATGTGACATGTCTATTCATTAATTAGATAATTAATAATAATAATAAAATTGATCTCATATATATATATATATAATATTTTTTCCCATATAACAATGATCTTATATCTCAATATAAAGAACACACACACACACACAAATATATATATATATATATATATATATATAATTCTCATATATAATTATATTTAGGTTTATCCGAGTGAAGCTATCAAACATCAACACCCTCTAATCTCTATTATTATGATCATGGAGATGATTATTTCATCTTTGATTTTTGTTTCTATTGCTAGCCTCATCCTTCATCTTTTGAGCATCATTTCGGCCTCCATAAGATCGTCTGCCAATCTTTTGCCACAACCTCTTTCACTATTTTTGTTATTAAACTTCTTGCTCAACTTTTCCTCAACTCTTAGGGAAAACTAGCACGCCTCTTAAATATTGTACATCTAGACCAGACTCAATTCCTCTTAAATACTTGGCCTCAAACCATTAAGGTAGTAGGCAACTTTCTCCTTGTCAGCTTCTACATGGCCTAATATGATGAGAACTCAGTAGAACTCCTCAATATACTCCTAAACTAATCTTCTCACTTGCTTCAATCCTTGTATTTTCTTTATTAGATCAATCTCATAATCCATGAGAATGAATTTTCACTTTAATTTGGCTATCATCTGGTCCAATCTTGTGATTTTTTCCTTTCCTCTTCTATTTTGCTCCAACTGAATCTCCTATCACTAGATCTTCAAATGACCCTTTAGTTTGGCCTTCACAAATTTGACCCTATCCATATCTTCAATATCTTCATACTCAAAGTATTCCTCTAATTCATTTATCCAATTAATTAACTCCTTTGGTTAAATATTTCCTGAGAATGTGAGAATCTCAAACTTAGTTCTTTTCCTAATCTTGGAGATGGTCTAGTGTAGGAACACCCAGGATCATAGGTAAGGTCCTAGAAATTTTGGCTTGTAGGTGGTTCTAGCTAAGCACTAGGAAATAAGGACTAAATATAAAGTCGCAAGGGTGTTGATAGGTCTTTGTAAATAGGTATTGAAGTGTGTGAGGAGTTGGAGTCAGTAAAGTGTCAATGTGATGACCCTAATGCATAAGTTCCTTGTTATTGCCTTGGATAGTTAAAGGTTGACCAAATCTTGACTGGGGTCACCAAATTTGTGAAAATATGTTAGATGGTGGTTTTAGACCAAATTTTCTTCTTTTTAAGTGATTTGAAATCTAAGAGTGGTCAAAGTGCAAGTTTATAAAAATTGCTCATAGCAACTTTGCATTCTACAAAGTTGCACTTGACAACATTAACAACAAATGAGAAAAACCAAGAAACTTGTTATTTTTCAGTTAGATTCCCATTTAGGTAATTTACACATGTGTAGGAGGTTATATAACATTAGGTAATTTCCACATGTGTAGGAGGTTATATAACACCATTCCATGCCCAAGAGAAGGGTTCATGTTTATTGTGTACAGATTAAAAGTTTGAAGCAATTAACAAATACAAGAAATACTATCTTAGTCTTCTTTGATTCCCATGATCCAAAAGTAAATGGATTGAATAGGACTTCTATTTTTCATGGTTAGATAGAGAATTTTTAGTAGATTACTACATAACAATTTGGTTTCTTGTTCATTTTTTTTGATAGAGGTTTTATAAATAATTTTCAAGTTGCCAATTCATTATCATAGATAGAGTAAACAACAAATAAATGGATTTATCTTGATTTACAATGGTCAACACCTCATGGACTTTGGAATCAAGAAGATATCTCTAAATATTATGTAAATAATAAATTTGGAGTCATTTTGGTTGGGTTTTCTTTTTTTAAGAGGAAACCTTAGGCGAGTATAGGCTACTCAGCTATACAAGTGATCAACACATCAAGGGTGATAAGATATAGTAGATGAATTGAGTTGTTCAATTTAAGTACATGCATGGAAGGGACCCTCAATTAAGGTTCAACATACCAAGTGATAGATATGGGAGATGTCATTATGATAGGTTTTGAACTGGCCCTAGGTGATTACAGATAGAAACCCTTAAAAATAGGTGCATTTTGGTACTATGATGTACAAATGAATTGGAAGACTAAACTAAGAAAATATTGTAGTACTCTAAAAAGGGTATCTAGATCAAACATTAGTCTAGCACCTTATTAAGAGGTTTGTGTTTTAGTGGTAGACCAAACATATTTTACAATAGGAACTAATGTGATTAAAAATGCCATAGGAAGTTATGCATAAAGTTAATCTTACATTTAAAATGTTTTCAATTTTAATGTTTGTAATAAAGTTCTATGATGTGGTGGCATAAAGGGAGGAGTGATTTGATAAACTCTCCAATTATAGCCACTTAGGACAAAGTGTGTTTCATTTTATGTTGAGTTGGTTTTCTTTAAGTGTGTTGTGTGTGTGTTTAATAATTAAGCCAACTGGAAATCAATAACTTTAGGAAACTTAAAACAAAAGGAAAAGGTTGGTGACAGATTCTCATTTCTAATTGATCCTTTGATGATTTGACAACAATTTTTATTTTCTTATTTTTTTGTATAGGTGTTTCATTTTCCCAATCAAGGTGATGGGAAAGTATTTAAAAAGGCATATTTTGTAACTGAAGGGGATCGTAATAGAAAGTTTTGAGTTTTTTTTTCAATCTAATTTTTGTGAGTTTCTAATTGAATGTGAAGTTTTTCTTATTTTCTTTCCAAAATTCAAAGTGCTAAAAATCATGAGAATAGGTTGATGATATCATTGTAGAATAAAGATCTATTCTGCTAGTTTAAAATAAAAAAGAAAGTTTTTGGATTGAATTTTTACGAAGTTATTGTATGTAACTAAGTGCAGTTTTCAGATTCATAGCAATTGATGGAAGCTTTTTAAACTCTCTGCAATCTATTTCTAAGGTTGTAGAGGAGTTACGTACCATTTTTTTTTATAAAATTGTTTCCTTTAGCTCTATTTGTATCTGAACAGAAGAGAGATATTGAGCACAATGAATGTATTTATATATTCATTGACATGTTTAAATTACATAACTAATATGTGATTGTAAGAAGAATTGGTTCGAATTGTGATTTTCTAGATTTTGTTAATGATAAAAAAATTTCATGACCGATAGTCGGGTTGAACCCAAGTTTTAATCCACACAAGTAGAAAAGGTGGTGTAGATTTGAATATGAGTAAATGATGTAGGAGCATCCTGGGTTGCATTGCTATCCTGCATGTTTTCAATTTTGTCTTGCTGCTGAAACTATGTTCTGTTGAAATTGTGTTTTCTAGATTTTGGTTGCCTGTTGCAGACTGTGTAACTAATTTTACATAATTAATGAGAGGTTTCTCACTTCAAGTATTTAAGAGAGCCTAGAGTACTATCTATGTTCCAAGGCACAAGTTCTAACTCCTTATAAGTTGGGAGATATGGAAATTCTCCCAGAGTATCAATTTTTGGCAGTTCTGTGTGATAGTTTTTTGTGCTTGAATTTTAGGTTGGATGTGTACTTTTCCTTGATGAATCAGCTTTGTACACTTACAAGGTTTTAGAGAACCTAAAATAATACCCATAGTTCAAACCACAAGTTCTAATTCAATCAGAGCTAGGAGATATAGTGATTTTGCTCGGACATCAATTTCTGGACATTTAATTGTTGATGTAAGCTGACTTGTAGCTCTTCAAGAATTTAATGTTAGGTTTATTTTCATTTAATATTTTTTGAGACCTGGCTTGTGGCTTTTCTATGTTCTAGAATGATCTGTAAGCCATTTTGGCTAGTATAAATAGAGTGTTTAGGCTTAAAGATAGGGCAATTCTAAGAGAGGATTCTGGAGTAGAATGTGAAAGTTTAGAAAGTTTGTTGCATATGTATCTAGAGCTATGGATTTGATGTTGGATCTTTGATCTTGAATATATTTTGTATCTAGCCGTAACCCAGAAGGCCTTATAGTTGGGCATGTATGTTGATTATTTCATGAATCAATAAGTGTTTTCTCTTATTCCTCCTTTTGTTGCTATTCTCTGTGTTGTGTTTCCACTGTGTTAACTCTTGCAAGGTGGTTTGGGTAGCTAGATGTGCCTTTGGCCCTAGTTATTCATCCCTCCTTGCATCAGTAAATGCTATTTGGTAGTCAATTTGTAGTCAAGTTGATGTTAAATTTTCTTTACCAAAAGATGATCAAGTCATCTGTGTATTTCAAATACATTACAAAAGAGTCAGGTTGGTCTCTATTAATTTGATGTAGGAAACCAAAGTATGGTGATAGGAGGTCAAGACGGTTCCTGTCGCATGTTAGTTTATTAATGGATATTGAGAATTTCAGTTGGTTAACAATTGGGGAAGCTCATAATTATTCTTGAAGGTGTATGTGCCCCTTGATGTAGCTTAGTTGAGTGATTAATTTCATCCTAAGTTTTCCAAGGTGAGGCTCTACATTAGTTTGGAGAGATATAGGCTAAAAATCCATTAGGAGGCCTAATTGTGTACTAGCCCTACTATCCCTTTTTACTGGGTTTCAAGAAATTGTTTGTGAAAGGATTAAAAAAACCACCTTAAGGACCCTAAAAATCATTAAATGGACATGTGAGAAAGCTCTTCAATCCATGACAGCTAGGTGAATGCCCTAAGCCATCCTTTAAAAGGATTTGACCATTGAGAAGGAAGACTAGTCTCAAGCTTAGTGAGTCATTTCAATTGATAAGAGATGATCAATGGAATAGGGAATAGGAGGAGAGTTCCCTTGTGTGTAGGGTAAAAAGAAGACCCTAAGAAGGATAATAGAAGGGCCTTGAGTGTTCTAATGAGTGGGCTAAGACTTGGTGGGATCCTTCCTATCAAATTGGTATCAAAGCTAGTGGAATATTTGAGCTAAGTGATGCCTAAATTGAATAGTGAGTCAGTGGGTGAAAGAACCATGGTGACCAATGCAGAGCTTGCTAGAGATTTGATAGAGTAGAGGAATAATAATATACTCCTAGAAGAGACCTTAGAGGCCATGAAGCTCAAACTTGATGAAGTTGTTGAGACAACAGAATAGGTGAAAGAGAAGTTGGAAGAAAGTGAAGATAAGGGCAAAGCCATAGATGAAGAAGATGTGGAACCTAAGACAAATCCTTCAATGTAAGAAGAACCTTTCCTCAAATCCCTCAAAGAAATGAGTGGAAAATATCTTGAAGGGATACCCTTTTTCACAGGAAAGATGCCCTCATAGTTGGTAATGGAATGGATAGAGGGCTTGGATAATCATTTTGAGTATGAAGGAGTCACAAAGGCTAAAAAGGTGAAGGTTGCAAAGTCAAGGTTGAGGGGACTAGCCTTAACTTGGTGGGAGTTCCTCCAAGAAGAGAGGGAGAAGGAAGTCAAAAAGCCAATAACCAATTGGAAGGCTATGGTGGCCAAAATCAAGGATAATTACCTAACTAAGGACTATGAGATTTGATTACATAAGAATAGACAAATCTTGAAACATAAGGATTTGAGTGTTGTCTCTTACATTGAGGAATTTCAGAAGTTGTGCTTGAGATCCAAGGTCCAAGAAGAAGAAAGTGTGAAGGTGGCTAGATATTTAGGAGGCTTGAGATGGATCATACAAGAAGAAATTAGTTTATGGACCCCTACCACTATCCATAAATATTTTCAGTTGGGTCTTAAGGTGGAAGATAAGAACAAAAAGATACATTTTAACTCAAGAGGCAGGGATAGAGGTAGAGACACAAGAGGCACCCATAGAGGTGGATATGGAGGTAGGATTAGTGATTCCAAAAACCAAGGAGACTCCAAACCTACTAAGAAAATTAGTGATAATAGTAGAAGAGGTACCCACAATAGGGGAAGAGGTTTTAATAGTGGAGAAAGAGGAAGGTTTGGTAGCTTTGGAAGAATCTCACACTTTGCTAGCATGAAGTATTATAATTGTGGCAATTTGGGGTACTCGACTTACAAATGTCTCGATAAAGAATCCTCATCATCTCAAGGGAAAAGGAAGATAACATATGGCCAAGGAGAGGGAGATGGCATAACTACTTAAGAGGTTAGTCTTGCTTCAAAAAGGGAGAAAATTTGATGTTTAAGAGGGTCTTGATTAGAGACCAAACAAAGAAGAGCCTAAGAAAACAAGGGCATTATTTAGGATCAAATGCAAGATCCTTGGTAAGGTATGAAAAATTACCATAGACTCTAGATCTACTGATAATATTATCTTAGATGAAGTAGTGGAGAAGTTAAAATTTTCCAAGATGCCACATACCCATCCATATAGAGTGACTTGGTTGAACATAGGACAAAATTTGCTAGTGAATGAACAAGCTTGGGTGGAGTTTTCCATAGGAGAATATAATGAAAAAATATACTTTGTGATGTGGTAACCATGGATGCTTTCCATCTTTTGTTGGGTAGTCCATGGAAAGCTAATAAAGATGGTGTACCTCAAGGGAAGAAAAATGCCTACAACTTTAAAAAAGAATGGAGTGACATAAAATATGCAATCCCTAGAAGAAGAAGAATCTGATAGAGTAGCAACACCTAAAATCCTGTTAATGAGTGGAAAGGAGTTCTTAAATGAAATCAAGTATGATGAGGGAGTGGGGTTTGTTGTTGTACTAAAAAAAAAGGAGGAAGAGATCACAAGATAGTCCATCATTCCTAATTAAGTAAAACAACTACTTGAAGGGTTTAAAGATATCATATGTGATTGATCCCCAACTACCTTTCCTCCCCAAAGGGAAATCAACCATCAAATTACTTTCTACAAGGGGCATCTTTTCCTAATAAAGTTGCTTACAAGATGACTCCTGATCAGAATAAGGAGATAGATAGACAAGTACAAAAGTTGTTTGATCAAGGCCTCATTAGGAAAGGCATCATCCCATGTGCAATCCTTGTGGTTGTTGGCACCCAAGAAAGGATGTAAGTGGAGAATGTGTACTAATTCTAGGGCCATGAATAAGATCACTATTAGATAGAGGTTTCCTAGTCCTAGAATAGAGGACTTGATGGATTATCTAGGTGGTGCTAGGTACTACTCCAAAATAGACAATAAAGTGGTTACCACCAAATTAGAATTAAAGAAGAGGATGAATGGAAAACTGCCTTTAAAACCACATAGGGAATTTATGAGTGGCTTGTTATGTCTTTTGGCCTTACAAATACACCAAGTAAAATTATGAGATCAATGAATGAAGTCTTGAAGGATTATATGGGTATGTTTTTGGTAGTATACTTAGATGACATTCTCATCTTTAGCAAAATGAAAGAATAACACCTGAAGCATCTTTAGATAGTGTTAAGAAGGTTACAAGAAGATAACCTCACCATTAACCTTGAGAAAAGTGAGTTCACGAAACAAGAGTTAGTTTACCTAGGTTTGGTAGTCTCCCAAGGTGACTTGAAATGTATCCAAGTAAGGTAGAAGCCATCCTAAACTGGCCTACTCCTAAAAAAAGGACAGAAGTTAGAAGTTTTCATGGGTTAGCCCAATTTTATAGGACAACTATAAAAAGGTTTAGTGAAATATAGGCACTAGTATTGGATACTATAAAAGGAGGACTCAAAACTAAGTTTGTGTGGACTAAGGATGTCAATGAAGGGTGTGAGAAGTTGAAGAAGGAAGTAACTACATAGCTCATCCTAGTTTTTCCAAGCTTTGATTAGTTATTCATTATGGAGTGTGATGCAAGTCAAATTGTTCCAAGAGAAGTCCTAAGCCAAGAAGGAAGACCAATGGCATTTTTCAGTGAGAGGTTGAATGTATCCAAGTCTAGGTACTCATCTTATGACTTATAACTATATGCACTAGTCCAAGCTCTTAGAAAATGTTGGCATTACCTTTTACCTAAAGAATTTATAGTCTACACTAATAATCAAGAATTAAGGTTCATTAACACATTGGAAATATTGATTTTTGAGGCACATTAAGTGGATGAAATTCTTTCAAGCATACACATTTACCATCAAGCACAAGAAGGGGCAGACTAACAAGGTGGCAGATGCATTGAGTAGGAGAGTCTTGTCAGTCCAAGAAATTCAATTGAAAAGCATTGGAATAGAAGGATTCAATGATCTCTATGAAGGAGATGAAGACTTTTCAAAAGCCTATAAGGTATGTTCAACATTTTAGAACCATTTTCATAGTGAATTTGCTAATTAAACCTTCAAAATGGGCTACAATTTAGAAATAAACAATTATGTGTACCAAGGGGTTCTATCGGGAAAAAATTTATCCAATAAAAACATAATGGGAGTTTGAGTGGGAACTTTGGTCTGAATAAGACTTTGGAACTTGTAGCTAGGCTCTATTATTGGCCAAAGATGCAAAAAGATATCATAAAATATGTAAAATAGTGTGTCATTTATCAAAAAGCCAAAGGTACCTCTTCAAATGTTGGCTTGCACCAACCCTTCATTGGAAACAATTCTTATAATTATATGTTTCCATTGATGTAACACAAATGTCAATATTAATCAAGCAATAAAAAATTTGCACTATTAACCAAGCATATTTAGTATTGACTAAATAGTTGGGAAATGAAGGGCATTCAATATTGACTGAGCAGTCATGTAATGAAGGATATCTAGCTTCCAGTATTAACTGGGTGGTCAGGCATCAAAGGACTTCCTACGTTAACCTAGTGATCACTTCCAGTATTGATAGAGCTTCAACAAATTACACTTGTCTATTAATTAACTAATTGAGGCCAACTATTTGGATGTTTAATGATTATTTGAAAGGGTATTCAAGCTAAATTGAAAAATCTTATGATATATAAGAAAGGTCAAGTAGCGAGGAGAGGATGTAAGTGAAAAATGTGGAATAAGATAGAGATGTGATTGAAGGGAAAGATAGAGAAGGAAAATGTGCAAGATAAGCAACAAATATTATTCTAATCAGTAAGGATCCAAAGGCCAAGCTAGAATATAGATCTAAATCAAAAAAGGAAGTTGCTTCACAAATTAGGTCAAATTAACAAGGTGATATTTCAAGATTGAAGTTTCTAAAGACCTCTAACCAGACTGCTCCTAACACAGTGATCTAACTCCTCTAACAAGGTCATACTTAACAGTATGTAGTGTAACCTTTAATAGGGTTGGCTCATAGCATGGCTTACTTCATAAGAGTGAAAAATATTGTAACTAGTTGCATGGTGGTTTTCCCAAATTGGGTTTCCACATTAAATCTTGGTGTCATATTATTGGAAATATAAGAGAAGTAACTAAGAGGGGACAGGTGAATCAGTTACCAAAAAAAAATCCAAGATCCATTAAGATGTCAATACAATTCAAAATCAAACTTTGCTAAAATTGAAATATTGTTGTAACTCGATTAGCACTGAATCACTCGGTTAACATAGTAACTAGGTTAATACTAAATATATGCATTGTTACTTGGTCAACATTGAACATACAAATCTTATGATATTAAATTCCATTAACCTTAATTGACTTATTTGCAAAAATATAAAGCAAATAACATGAACACATGTGACACCAAGACTTAACATGGAAACCCAATTTGGGAAAAACCATCAATTGCAATTAGTTTCTATTTTTCACTCTTCTAAAGTGACACATGTTAGGAGCCAACCCTGTTAAAGGTTACAAAACACACTATTAGGTGTGACCCTATTAAAGGATTTAGTTCACCCTATTAGGAGTGGCCTTATTAGAGGTCTTTAGACACTTCAATCTAGAAATTCCACCTTCTTAGAGGATTTGGAAAATAGTTTTTAAGTTAACTCTATTAAGAGATTCGATTCACTACTACAATTATTAGAGAGTAACAATGATATGACCTGATTGCTAATGCAACTATATTTGCTAATTTCAAATCTCTATTCTGGCTTGAATAATTGATCCTCCTTGATCAGATAAAACTTTGTAGCTTAGTTAAATTAGGATACTTTGATATCCTTCCAATTCACTTCCTTGATTTATCTTCTCAATCCCATGCTAATCCACATTCAATCCTCAACTTGACCTTATACTTATAATATCATTTACCTTATACTAAATTATATGCTAACTCAAGAAAATCCTTTATTAGCCAACCAAGCTCGGTCAATACTAACTCAGAAAAGACTTTCTTTAGACTTCCTTTGGTAACTGAGTGGAGTTGGTTAACACTGCATCCTAAATTGAATTCCCTTTGGTAACCAAGTGAGCTCGGTTAACACTAGTTCCAAGCCAACTTCTCTTTGGTGCCTGAGTGAACTTAGTAGACACTGTCTCTAAACTTGATTATCTCTAAAATGCTTGACAGACACTTAAAACTATCTTCATTGCCTGAGTGAGCTCGACAAACACCGACTAGTAAAGACTTGACATTTTGTGTAACATAAAAGACAATATACAATTGAACAACTATTTTCAACATACTTGTATTCATATTATTTTATTTATGCTTTATGTTTCTACAACTAAGTTTTTGATTAAGTAAAACAGGTTTTACAGGGATCTTGAAACCCAAAAGTACTACAACATATCAAAAATAGAAATATTGAGAAAAGTCCAACATAAACGAAGTAGCTTAACAAAAGCCAACTATAAAAACTGGCCTGCGTCTAGGAATAAAAAACTAGCAAGGCTAGAACAAAAAAGAACCAACTATGCTAGGAAAGAATAAAAACCTAACTATCAATTCTCTTTATTGAGAAGCTACAGGGATTTTGCAGCTTCTATGGTCTTCCTGTTGTCCACGTCCTCCTGGTCCTGGTTCTGAGCATCCACCTGGTCCCTAGTTTCTTTCGGATAATCCTTAGCCTACCCATTTTCTAGGTTGGACTTCTCTAGAATTTCCCCACCAAATCTAGCACTAAGTTACTAAAGGTTAAAATATATTAATATTCATAAGATTGCTTTGTTAACCATGTTACAACATTAACTTAGTTTTAACTGAACTAGACAAATAATTGCATTATTGGAGAAAAGTTTGATTTGACATCTAGGGATAGGGAATTTTTTTTGTGGTAATTAATTCACCCCTTCCCTCTTAGTTACTCTCTTCATTAATTTCCAATAATTGTTATTAGAGCATTTGATTCTTGCAGTAAAGGTTTTAAATACCTAAGATAAAGATCAAGATGTCATACAGAAGGGAGATTCCCAAGCTTAACAGAGAAAACTTTTTAGCATGACATGAATTGATGAAGCTACACCTATCAAGGATTTGAGATACTCATTTTTTCTACTTGGAAAATAGATATGTGCCACCACCTTAACCTATGACTATGGAACAAATGAAAGAGGCAAAAGATCATAATCTAATGATGATTGATATAGCTTTCTCTCTCAACTATTCTGAATTTGATGAAGATAAATATTGTCCAATAACATATGAAATGTGGGAAAAATTACAAAAAGTTTATGGAGGTGATGAAAATGTACAAAGACCCAAAGAAGAAAGATTGAGAGGCAAGTTTGATCAAATGAAAATGAAAGAAGGTGAGAACATTGTCCAATACAGTGAAAAAATCAAAGAAAGGGGGAAACCTTGAGTTCAGAACCTTTATTAGTGCAAATTGGGTAGGAAGCATGGATGATAGAAAAAGCACCAGTGGAGGAGAATTATTTCTTCGAAATAGATTAGTATCATGGTAACGTAAGAAAATAATTATATTTCTCAATCAACAGTAGAGGCAGAGTATGTTGTTGTAGCAGTAAATTATTCTAATATTATATGGATCAAGCAATTATTGTCAAGAATGAAGGAGGAAATAAAGGAACCAATGGTTATCTATTCTTCCAACACAAGTGCAATCAATATATCCAAAAACCCTATGATGCACAAAAAGACAAAACACATTGCAATCAGATATCATCATCTAAGGGAATTGGTTCAAGACAAAGAGGCAAGATTGGAATATGTGAACACCAAAGCAGATTGAAGACATACTAACTAAGGCATTATGTAAGGATGCATTTATGTATCTAAGAGGTAGACTAAGGGTTATTACCCTATCTGATGCTCACTAAAACACATGATAGTGATGCATCAACCACTTTGCATAGAAGATCTATCAAGTTGATGCAGATTGTTAGACTTCGGGTGTGGAATCTGAAAGATAATACATATGAATTAGTACAAAAGGTACATAGTAACTTCAAAGTATGTATCCTTTGGCATTTGATGTCCAAGAGGGAGAGTTTAGTATTTCAAGAAAGAAAGTATACAGATGATGAAATATAAAACAAAGAGGGAGAATAATGAAAAAAATGCACCAAAAAGTGATGACAAATGTAAGAGGGAGAATTCATTTGGAAGTAGATGAGACAAATCTAGGGAAAATCATAGAGGGAGTTGGTATGGATGAGAACCATAATCAAACTAAGGATATTATCAAATTTCTCATACTTTTACCATTGTATGTTGGCATGTTGTGTTGTCATCAGTTCCAAAGAGGGAGATTTTTGGAAGCAATTCTTCAAATTATATGTTGTCATTGATGTTACACAAATGTTAGTATTAATTGAGAAATGAAGAACTTACAGTATTAACCAAGAATATTCAGTAATAACTGAGTAGTTGGGAAATACAGGGCATCCAATGTTGATCTAGTAGTTGGGCAATGAAGGATATCCAACTTCTAGTATTAACCCAGTGGTCGGGCATCAAAGGACTTCCAGTGTTAACTAAGTGATCCCTTCCAATATTGATTGAGCTTTAGCATATCACACTTGTCTATTAATTAACTAATTGAGGCTGGCTATTTGGATGTTTAATGATTATTTGAAAGGGTATTAAAGTCAAATTGAGAAAGCTTATGATATATAATAAAGGTCAAGTAGTGAGGAGAAGATGTAAGTCAAAAATATGGAATAAGATAGAGATGTGATCGAAGGGAAAGACAGAGCGGGCAAGTGTGGAAGATAAGTAGCAAATAATATACTAATAAGTAAGGATCCAGAGGTCAAGCCAGAATAGAGATATGAATCTAAAAAAAAATTTACTTCACAAATCAAGTCAAATTACTATTACCTTCTAACCATTGTAGCAGTGAAGAAATATCTTAATAGAGTCGACTTACTAGCCAGATTGTAAATCCTTTAACAAGGTGACATTTCAAGATTGAAGTGTTTGAAGACCTCTAACTAGGCCACTCCTAATATGGTGATCTAAATAATCTAACAAGGTCATACTTAACAATATGTAATGTAACCTTTAACAGGGTTGGCTCCTAAAAAAGATCATTTTAGAAGACTTAAAATATTGTAACTAGTTAAATGGTGGTTTTCCCAAATTGGGTTTCCGCGTTAAATCTTAGTCTCGGCTATGTTCATGTTATTTTCTTTATGCTTTATGTTTCTACAACTAAGTTACTAAATGTTAAAATAGATTAATATTCATAAGATTTCTTTGTTAACCAAGTTACAACATTAACTTAGTTTTAACTGAGCTAAACAAAGAATTGCATTATCAGAGAAAAGTTTGATTTGACATTTAGGGAAAGGGAATGGTTTTTGTGGTAACTGATTCACCCCTCCCCTCTCACTTAATCTCTTCATTTAAAAAAACCTTACACATCCCCAATAAACCTTGTGAATGCATAAGCATGGACTTCATAGATGGTTTTCCAAGAACAAGGGTTGGTTTTGATAGTGTGTTTTTAGTAGTGGACATATTTAGCAAGATGAGTCACTTCATACCATGTAAAACAATACATGATTCTAGTTATATGGCTCACCTTTTTTTCAAAGAATTGGTTAGAATTCATGGTCTACCAATCACCATTGTATCAAATAGAGATGTTAAATTCATAGGGCATTTTTGGAAGACATTGTGGAGGAGATTGGACACCAACTTGGCACATAGTTCAAGATACCATCCTCAAACTGATGGTCAAATAGAGGTCATCAATAGAGTACTTGGAAACCTTCGTAGATGCCTAATTAAAGGGTATGGTCAATCATGGGACCAAGTACTTCCACAAACTAAATTTTCCTACAATGACAATACAAATAGAACAACTGACAAAAGTCCATTCTAAATTGTCTATGGTCTTCATCCAAGGGGGGTTTGTGAATTTAGACAAATAGGGAACGTGAATAAATCAATGGGCATGTTGATGATTTTTCCTAGTCCATGAGAGAGGTACATGAGCAAGTTAAAAAGACCCTAATGGAAGAAAATCAAAAGTTGAAGAGCAAGGTGGATGAAAAGAGAAAGGATATATAGTTTGAAGTTGGAGATTGGGTGTTAGTGTACTTAAAAAAATCTAGGTTGCAGAAGGGAGTACCAAGTAAAAATCAAATGAGGAGGACAAGACCATGTAAGGTTTTTGATAAGTATGACCCGAATGCTTGCAAAATAGACTTACCAAAGGAGTTAGCCATCTCAACCATCTTCAATATAAAAGATCTCATCCAATACAAGGGTCTTGCAATGACTGAGGAAAACAAAAAATCAAAGGTTGATAAAGAGGTTAGAGATATTAGTATACCTATTCAAATCCAACCACAAGCTAAGAGGATGTATGCGTGAAAATCTAACCTGTCGGGAGCATGTGTAAACAATAAAATGTTAGTAGCATGTGCATAAAACCATATTGAAATCAAGAAAACTACTAACTAATATTTTGTTTTAATACTAATGCAACCGATAAGAAAGAGTCCCAACACAACCTCAAAGCATCTCAACAAGGGTGCCCATAAGAGGCCTTGTTGGTGTGCTTAAGTGTGAGGGATGTAGATTTTCTCTCCCAAACACAACTACGAATCCCAGTGAGATGAAAGATGCAAATCATTCAACTAAGCTAAATGATGAGGATTGATTCAAGAGATGGCTATGGAAGCAACCATTCTTGAGAGCACTCAATGGATAATGGGATTAGATGGAGAAACAAATCTAAGAGTGCAATACTATCATAAATAAGCAAAGTGATGCAAGGAATAAATAACTACCAAAGAGATAGTGGCAACGTGCGAATTTCTAATAAAGCTCTAACTCTAAACTAGCATGATAATAATGCAAATGAGGGAGATGTAAAATGCTTGAGACAAGGGCTCTATTTATAGGTTTGAGAGATGCCTTGGGGAAGTGGCATCTATGTGGCATCCACATAGGTGCCACAAGGGAGACACATAGGCTAAAGGAAAAGCCATTCAAAAGTCAAAAAGAGCCTTTATGGTTGAGAGGCTTAAGGTGTGCTCACACATGTGTGATCAACTTTGGGGAAAGGAGTGGGAGACAAATGTGTAAGAGTACCTTTTTGGAGAGTTTAATGAGAGGAGGCTCCTTGAGCCTAATGTTGCTCACACATGTGTGAGGAACCACTTAGTTGCTAAAGAGGTGATTAAAAGAGGTTTAGGATAATAAAGTGGGATTAATTAATTGATAGGCTTAGAAGGATAAGGGTGATGGGTGTAGACTAGGTTTTAGGATGGGATTAGGATTAAATTAAATAAAATTTAACTTAATCATAGGATCAAAGAATTCAATAAAGTGGAGGGAATTAAATAAATTAGGATTTGCTTGTTATTTCCTTAGATAGTCAAAGGTTGACCAACCATTGTCTAGGATCACCAAAGTTGTGGAAACATGTTAGATGATGGTTTTAGACCAAACTTGATTCTTTTTAAGTGATTTGAATTATAGGAGTGGCCAAAGTGCAAGTTTTTGAAAATTTTCTCATAGAAACTTTGTATTTTGTAAAGTTGCACTTGACAACATTGACAAAAAATGAGCAAAACCAAGCAACTTCTTGTTTTTAGTTAAATGGTTTCCACATGTGTAGGAGGGTTATATAACAACATTCAACACCTAGGAGATGTTAGGATTAACCTTAGACATAAATAGCAATTACATGCAAATATAACCAATATCATAAAATAATAAATCACACAGAAGAGAACACAAGATACCAAGATTTAACGTGGTTCACTCAATCCTTGGGCCACATCCACCAACAACAAGTCTAATATTATTATTATCTAGTGATTACTATCTACAATCCCTTATAGCTCAATACTTCTGCAAGAAGCTACAATATCACCATACATTATGAAATCCCTAACCCTAAGCCATTTTATACAAGCTTTTGCTACTTACAAAATTAGGGCTAGAATAAGTCATCCAATAGAAATAATAGTGGTCAACGCCTATTACAATATAAGGTCATTTTTGGCTTCGGGGGTTTTGCCCTTGAAAACCCTTGTGGGGGCATTTCCCCTCAACCCCACCCTATATTGCAACAAGGAGTGCACCTAGGGCACTGCCCCCAAACCCTCATAGAAATAATCTAGGGAGAAACCATGCCGAATAAACCTCTAAGTCTGATTAGGCACCGCATCAGAAAAATCTTCCACTTGGAGACTAATCAAACTGCACACCAAAAACCTCTTGCTTGGAGATTGATCATAGCACTACTAAACCTATAGCTCCCACTAGAATATCAAACCACCCTAGACTCTGTTGTTCTTTTATTCTATTTAGTATAGAAGACCAACTGAAGTTGAAGAGGAGATCAACTTCTCCCTTGTTACTACCTTGGTAAACATGTTTGGTAGGTTATCATCTGTATGTATCTTCTCTAGCTTTGACTTTCCATCATCCAAAGCTAACCAAATGAAATGGTACCACAACTATATTCGTTTTTTCTTTACTTGTAGAGTAGAATTCTTTGCAAGATGAATTGCACATTGCCTATTTGTAAACAAATAATTATACCTCTATGGGTGTCCCAATTCTTTCATGAAGAATTGAAGCCATATAATCTCCTTGGTTGCCTCTGTAGCAACAACATACTCTACCTCTGTAGTGGATAAAGCATTAACCTTATGTAACGAAGAAACCTAGCTCACTGCTACCCCACCAATAGTAAATACATAACATGTAGTTCTCTACCTGGTATCAATATCCCCTACCAAATATGAGTCAACATACCCATGTAAATTAGTATTATAGCCCCCAAAATGTAAACCCTTACTGGATGCTCCTCCCAAATATCTAAGAATCTATTTAACTGTGTTCCAATGCTCAAGCCTTGGATGACTCAAATACCTACTAACAACTCCCATTGCATGTGAAATATTTAGCCTAGTACATACCATAGCATACATCAAGCTTCTTAAAACTGAAGCATAAGGTATCTCCTCTTCTTGTGTCTTTGGACACATCTCCTTAGTCAATTTCAAATGACCACATAAAGGTGTGCTGACAACTTTAGTATTCTTCATAGAGAAATGTTGCAACACCTTTGCATTATAATCAACTTGAGATAATGTTAAATTTCTATTTTTCCTATCTCTCCAAATTTTCATACCAAGAATTTGCTTCGCTACCCCCAAATCCTTCATAAAAAATGAATGTGCTAACTATTGTTTTAACCCCTTAATGTGATCCATGATAGACCTAGCCACAAGCATATCATCAACATATAAACATAAAATAGTGTATCTATCATCATCTAACCTATTAAAATAAATTCAATGATCTGAATGACAGCTACTATATCCATGCTCATGCATAAAACTGTCAAATTTTAGATACCATTGCCAAGGTGCTTGCTTCAAGCCATATAAACTTTTCTTCAATCTACACACTAGATTTTCCTTACCAAGGACCTCAAATCCCTGTGGTTGTGCCATAGATATCTCTTCATCCAAATCATCATGAAGAAAGGTTGTTTTAACATCAAACTACTCTAAATGAAAATTTTCAGAAGCCACAATACTTAAAATAATGCAAATAGAAATCATTTGAACAACATGAGAAAATATCTCATCAAAATCAATGCCCTTTTTATGTGCAAATCCTTTTACCACTAACCTGGCTTTAAATTATTTCTTACCTCCATCCTCTTCTTTTAACTAGTAAACCCATTTATTCGATAAAGCCCTTTTACCTGCAGGCAACTTGCATAAATCTCATGTCTTATTTTTCAGCAAAGAGTCCATTTCTTCTTTCATTGCAGACTCCTAGTGAATCTTTGTATCCACCTACATAGCATCATCATAACATTTAGGTTCACCAGAATCAATAAGTAAAATAGAATACAAAGAAGGAGAAAATTATTCTAGAGCTCTACTTAGCCTTGTTGATCATCTAACATTCACTAAGGTGTGTAGTATTTGTTGTTGTGGTTGTTTTAGATCATGAGGAACCACTGGAACATCATCTTTTGGAGTATCATCTAGTACTACATAGTCATTTTCTTTCTTCTCATGCTGCTGCAATAGATCTTTGTACAATACTTTCTCGTTGAATATGACATCCATGCTTCTTATAATTTACAATTTTCAAAATCCCATTTGAAGCCTATAATCAAATTCATCAATGCCATATCCAAAAAATACACATTTTTTTGACTTAGCTTTCAGTTTGGTTTTATTTTCATAATCTATATGTGCAAATGCTTCATAACTGAAGGTTTTGAGAAAAGAATAACTCACCCTCTTACCAGTCCATGTTTTCTCTAGAATACCATAACCCAAAGGAGTAGAGTGACCTCTATTATTCAAATATAGAAAAGTATTGACAACCTCCACCCACATGTGTAAGGCCATCCCAACATGCAACCTCATGCTCTTTATATGCTCCATTATTGTCCTGTTCATTCATTTAGCTACTCCATTTTCTTGTGGAGTCCTTGGAACAGTTTTTTGTTTGTGAATACTACTAGTGGAGCAATAATTTTCAAATTCTTTTCTGCAATACTCACCACCATTATCAGATCTAAAACATTTTAGCTTTTTACCAGTCTCATTCTCAACCAAGCATTTCTATTTCTTAAAATTTTGAAATACATTAGGTTGCTATCTAAGGAAATAAACCCATGCTTCTCTAGTTACATCATCAATAAATGTAACATAATAATGAGAGCCACCAAGGCAAGATACCTGAGCTAGTCCCCATACATTGGTATGTACAAGCTCTAATTTCTCATTTTTTTCTTTTCCTTCCTAGTCTTCACAAAACTCACTCTCTTTTATTTTCCGTACACACAACTTTCACAGAAATCCATATTAACACATTTCAAACTTGATAAAAATTTCTTTGAATGAAGTAATTTCATACCTTTCTCACACATGTGCCCAAGTTTGTTGTGCCATAGCATTGTATCAAAATCTACAACAATTGTTCTTGAATATTCATTTATCTCTGAAACAATCAAAGTAGAAGGAACAATATGAAATATACAAAGATATAAGGTGCCTACCTTCATAGCTTTTGCTACTACAAGGGAACCTTTTGAAACCTTCCAATTTTTACCATTAAAAGTAACTACACAACCCTCATCATTGAGTTGCCCTGCTGAAATTAATATTGTACTCAGCCTTGGAACATGTCTAACCTCATCTAGTAGCCAATGATTCCCACTCTACAACTTAATCTTAAATTTTCCCAAATAAACAAGCCCAAAATCCCCTTGGACATAATCAATAAAATGAAGCCCCAAAATCTAAAAACCATGAATCATCAAAATTTTCTAAAGAAATAAGAAAAGCATCGTCTTCGGATTTGTTACTTACCATATTTTCCTCCTTGTTCTCCTCTGGTTTATCTCCTTCATTATTATTTTGAGTCCAAAAATATTTCTTCTTATGCCCTAGTTTACCACTGTACCAACAATCTCTTGGTCCACTGGATTGAGACCTCTTCCCCTTTGACCTTCTTCTTGATTTCCCACAATTTCCAAAAAAAAATTCCTCTCTCAGTCACTTTGTCTCTACTTTGTGCATTCAAAGCACTTCTCGATGTAGATCCAATTGAGGTTTTCCTATGAGTTTCCTCACTCAAAATAACCGCAATCACATCATCAAATTTTAGGGTATTAGATCTAGAAACAAAATTACTCACAACCATTACCAAGCCATTACAACTTTCAAGAAAAGATGAAAAAATCAAGAGAGCCCTAATTTCTTCATTAAAATTCACATTCATAGAAGCTAACTAACTAGTAACAATATTAAACTCATTTAAATGATCTGCAATAAATCCACCTTCTACCATCTTCATATTAAATAAACACTTCATGAGAAATACCTTGTTTGAAGTAGAGGGCTTTTCATACAGTTTCACTAGGGTTTGCATCAACTCTTTGGTTGTCTTTACTTTTGTAATGTTAAATGTCACTGATGGTGCCAAGCATAATAAACTACTTCCAAGTGCCTTTCTGTCTAAAATCTCCTAGTCCTCATCTGTCATAGCTCCCTGTTTCTTGGTTTTTCCTTCCAATGGCTTCCATAAATCCTTTTTGTTAAAGATAGTCCTCCATTTGCATCTTTTATAATGGAAAGTTTCACCCATTGAAATTCTCAACCTTCAACTTACCCTCGTCTACCATTGCTCCCACTCAACTGTGAGACCTTTCTGCAGAGGATAGTTCATGAATGATCTGCAATAAATCCACCTTCTACCATCTTCATATTAAATAAACACTTCATGAGAAATACCTTGTTTGAAGTAGAGGGCTTTTCATACAGTTTCACTAGGGTTTGCATCAACTCTTTGGTTGTCTTTACTTTTGTAATGTTAAATGTCACTGATGGTGCCAAGCATAATAAACTACTTCCAAGTGCCTTTCTGTCTAAAATCTCCTAGTCCTCATCTGTCATAGCTCCCTGTTTCTTGGTTTTTCCTTCCAATGGCTTCCATAAATCCTTTTTGTTAAAGATAGTCCTCCATTTGCATCTTTTATAATGGAAAGTTTCACCCATTGAAATTCTCAACCTTCAACTTACCCTCGTCTACCATTGCTCCCACTCAACTGTGAGACCTTTCTGCAGAGGATAGTTCATGAATGATCTGCAATAAATCCACCTTCTACCATCTTCATATTAAATAAACACTTCATGAGAAATACCTTGTTTGAAGTAGAGGGCTTTTCATACAGTTTCACTAGGGTTTGCATCAACTCTTTGGTTGTCTTTACTTTTGTAATGTTAAATGTCACTGATGGTGCCAAGCATAATAAACTACTTCCAAGTGCCTTTCTGTCTAAAATCTCCTAGTCCTCATCTGTCATAGCTCCCTGTTTCTTGGTTTTTCCTTCCAATGGCTTCCATAAATCCTTTTTGTTAAAGATAGTCCTCCATTTGCATCTTTTATAATGGAAAGTTTCACCCATTGAAATTCTCAACCTTCAACTTACCCTCGTCTACCATTGCTCCCACTCAACTGTGAGACCTTTCTGCAGAGACCTTTCTGCAGAGGATAGTTAAAAATAACAATGACGGTCTAGCTAAAAAAAATGATGACCATCTAGCTCTGATACCACTTGTTAGGATTAACCTCAGATAGAAATATCCAAAAAAAAAAGATCGCATATAAGAGAACACAAGACACCAAGATTTAATGTGGTTCACCCAATCCTTGGGCTATGTCCACCAACAATAAGTCCAATATTATTATTATCTAGTGATTACAATCCAAAATCCCTTAAAGCTGTTGAAATCTAATTGAAGAGATCATTACTGTGAGAGATTAATCAAAGAGGGAGATTGTTGAAGAAGACTATGTGTTTGAATCATTGTTTCATCATTGATGTCAAACCTACTATTTGCTGGTAAGACAACTGCTTACAAGATTCAAGTGCTATCACTTAGTTGATTGATGAAGATTATTTGATCAATAAGAGGTAACAATAGCACCTAGAGGAAAGGTTGAGTTATGATTAGTAATGAAGTACAAGGATCAGTTAAGATAGTGATGATATGATGTATTGATAATCTACTTAAGGTTACAAATGTTGGCTACACTAATAAAGTTTAGAAGAACAAGTTACACAAAGTTTGTCTGTCAAGCTTGACTGAGTGGATAGTAGGTGTCGAGCAAAGTCAGTGTAAGCTAAGCAAAAAAGTCAATTAGAGCCTAGTGAAAGATAATTCTAGTGGATGCCGAGTAAGATAGTTAATGGTGAGTAAATTTTAGTTGATGCCAAGTTATTTTACAGTTGATGTCGAGCAACGCAGTATGTGCCAAGCATCAAAAGGTTGATAATGCTAAGCTATTGCATTATGTTAAAAATTGAAGATTCACCAAATCTAAGCTGACAATTTTGTTTTCTTAAAGTTTGTGAACTAGGAG
The DNA here is from genome assembly GCA_028749045.1 of Cupressus sempervirens. NCBI lineage: Eukaryota > Viridiplantae > Streptophyta > Pinopsida > Cupressales > Cupressaceae > Cupressus > Cupressus sempervirens. The sequence goes on from CM053793.1 coordinate 829,112,739, forward strand.
GAAGATAAGGTTGATGATTTGGTGGATTAGAACTTGATGTAAACCATTTTTAGGCAAATTTAAATGGATTCTAGGAGAAGTTTCTAGAAAAGACAAGATATGTGGTAGATACATTGTATCTTAACTAATCCACCCAAAAACCCTAAATTAGATGATGGAAAATGAGCGAGAAAATATCCTAATTTCCTATTTATAGGAATGTCTGGTCATGAAGAAAAAGTTGTCATGTGCAATAACCTAATGAGGAGAAGTTAAGGGTTTTGCTTCATCAATTGACCCAAGAGAAGAGCCTACGATGGCATGTAAAGCATGAAGGCTTAAGGAGATGAATGCTTGAAGGGTGAACAAGCTATCAGAGCTGCAAAGTATGAAGGCCCAGAAAAATTGAGGACTAAATAGAGATATGCAATTTACAATAAAAGTTGTAAGTTGTATTAGATCAAAGCTCTACTATTACTCTCTAACAATTGTATCAGTCTAGGGTAAATCCTTTGGATTAAGGTTGACCTAAAAATCATTTGTAAATCCTTTAACTAGGTTGCATTCCAAGTGAATGGCCTAAAGTCCTCTAACAAGGCTCACTTCTAACAAGGTGATTGAAATCTCTTAACCAGGTCACATTTAACAGTGTGTATTGTAACCTTTAACAGGGTTGGCCTTTCATAGGGCATCACTTCAGAAGAGTAAAAATGAGTAGCATGTTACTAGTGGTTTTTCCTAAATTGGGTATTCACATAAATTAGTGTGTCGAGTGTGTTGATGAATCTATTATGTTTCATGCTTTACATTTCTACAAGATACAAGTTTTAGTGATTGCATAATCTAGTAAGTTGCATGCATGGGTATGAATGTTTAATGGGTTCACTAAGCTATGAAAAGTTTTATTTATACATCTGGACCTTGGATAAATGATTCACCCCCCCCCCCCCCCCCCCTCATTTATTCTAAAGTATTCCAACAATAGCTCAATACCACTGCAAAAAGATACAATATCACCATACATTATGAAATCCATAACCCTAAGCCATTTTATACAAGTTTTTTCCACTTACAAAATTAGGGTTAGAATAAGTCATCCAATAGAAAAGAAAAGTAGTCAATGCCTTTTACAATATAAGGTCATTTTTGGCTTTGGGAGTGCTACCCTCGAAAACTCCCATATAAATAATATGGGGAGAAACCACTCCAAATAAACCTCCAACTCTAATTAGGCTCCACATCACAACAAAGAAATTATCTTCTTTAAAAAAACTTAACCATTCAACCAAAGTAAACAACAGCCATAATAAAATGCACCTAGACAATTACACCAGATATGTTGATTAAGGAAACCCTTGATCAGAGAGAAAACCCCGGTGGAAATGATGCCCACAAGATGATGTACTAATATAAATATTTCATGTTAGAGGATGGTCCCTGTTAGGAGTCTATTACAACATTTAGTACATGGAGTCCTTGTTAGGACACTTTGAATCCCTATTAGAAGATTCCAACTCTTTCAGGAGTTTTGATATAATGTATACAAGATGAGCCCACTACCCAAATATGCAATTTCAACTACAAGAAGAGCTCACTGCTCAAACATGTAATTTACTATTATGTTCTTCTTTCCTTTGTTCTATCAACTAAACCAATCACTGTCAAACCTTGTCAACTAGGTCATGAACCTTGGATCCAAATATTAAACCTTAGATCATTCAACAAAACCTTGGCAATGAAGTTCCTTCACTTCCACTCTACTCTGCTCAACTTCGCATTTTGCTCTTACTGTTGCTTATCATCAATCATCAACCATGTCATATGATAAAGGAAAATGTCATTCCTTTATATTGAGTCCATAAAACAATTCTCTGAGTTAGCTGTTAGACCTTTTCTATCAATTATTAGAGGAACACATTAAGAACATGTTACACTTAGAGATAACATAAATCTTTCGCCTTGCAACTTGAATAACTTTCCATACACACAATATTATGACTAGTGAACTTAGCCACATCATCAATAACATGTATTTTACATGTCCTCAATCTTGATTTTTAGAATAGAAATTATTCTAAGAGATTTAACAAGTTTACCAGCACATGCCTTTGTAAACACTATCTTAGAACAAACAACACCAAAACTTACAAAACTTCTTCTAGACTTATCATTTCTTCTTACAACATTAATTGCATATACTAGATAGTTGGAAGTATATCTCATAACCTTATATATTTATAATACTCAAATATATATCTATACCAACTTGATTTTTTCATTGTTCTTTTGTCAAATACCATAGAAAACTACTATGTTGACATCAATGACAAACTTAGTCATGAATGTAACATACCTACAATACTCCCCCATAGGAATATCATCAGCATTTATGCTTGTAACATATGATCCACAAGTAAATGGATTGAATGGAACTTATGTTTCTCATGGTTAGATAGAGAATCTTCAGTGGATTACTGCATAACAATTTGGTTTCTTGTTCATTAGTTTCGATAGAGGTTTTATAAATTGTTTTCAATTTGCCAGTTCATTGTCATAGATAGAGTAGACAATAAATAAATGGCTTTATATTAATTTACAATAGTCAAATTCTCATGGAATTTTGGGATAAAGAAGAAAACTATAAATATTATGTAATAATCTATTTGGAGTCATTTTGGTTGGGTTTTCTATTTTGAAGAGGAAGCCTTAGGCGAGTACAGGCTACTTGGCTAGGCAAGAAATCAAGACATTAGGGGTGATAACACATAGTAGATGGATTGAGTTGGTTAATCCAAGTACATGCATGGAAGGGGCACTTAATGAATGTTCAAGATGCCAAGTGATAGATTTGGGAGATTCCATTTTGATAGGTTTTGAAATGATCCTAGGTGATTGTAGATAGAAACCCTTAAAACTCTTTAAAAAATGGGCATTTTGGTATTTTGATGTACAAATGAATTGGAAGCACTAAACCAACAAAATATTTTAGTACTCTGAAAAGGGTATCTAGATATAACATTTTTCTAGCACCTTATTAGGATTTTTGGAGAGTTCTAGGCCAAAAATCATTAGGAGGCCTAATTGTGTATTAGCCCTACTAGCCCTTTTTACAAGGTTTCAAGAGATCATTTGTGAAAGGATGAATAAAATCACCTTAAGGACCCTAGACATAATTGAATGGAAATTTGAGGAAGCTCTTCAAGCCATGACAACTAGGTGAATGCCCTAAGTTATCCTATTGAAGGATTTGACCATTGAGAGGGAAGACTAGTCTCAAGCTTAGTGAGTAGTTTCAATTGATAAGAGAGGATCATTGGAATAGGGGAATAGGAGGAGAGTTTACTTATCTATAGGGTAAAAAGAAGACCCTTATAAGTCTAGTAGAAAGGCCTTGAGTGTTCTAGTGAGTGCACTAGGAATTGGTGGAGATCCTCCCCATCATGGCCCTAAAAAACCTTTCTTCTTTAGGGTTTAGAACTGCCTCTTCTTCAACATTTTCTTCTTCTTTGCCTTCATTATCACTCTCATCTCTTATAATAAGATTCATCCCTTTGCACATTTGTTCTTCCAATGCTTGCATTTTCCTCTAGAGGCTCTAAAACTCTCAAGTGTAACACCTGTGACTCTTCCACCATGCTCTTTGTCAAGGCACTTTCGTGCTTTTAGTTAAAACTCTAGTGTGAATTACCTTTTAATAAATGATCTATCCACAAACTCAACCTTACCCATGGTCGTAGTTACTTAGAAAATCCTACTTTGATACCACTTGATGAAGGGTTCTTCCCTTAATACCACAACACAATAGAAATGGAGAAACAACACCAATTGAGAGAAAAAATATGAGCTTCTTATTATCGCCAGAAATGAAAAATTATAGAATTACAATATGCAAACCCACATGGGCACCTTCCTTACAAAATTTTGCAAGAAAGAGTTGTGACTATCACCCAAAAATACCCTAGACAGTCTAAGCACATAGTATCAACTTACTAAAACTAGCAAGCTCTCACAAATAGAAACTATACATAGGAATAACCTTATTGGAAACACAAAACTAAAAAAATAGAAACAAAAATGTTTTTTTTGGTGATGCAAGATTTCCCTTACACCTAGGATGCTCCTGCATCAACTATATGTAGTTGATGGAGTAGAAGGTCTGGCAGGTAGATCAACATGTCTAATGTAAGAACAAGTCTTGTACCTTTACCCTGTTTTCTCCTAGGATCTTCTCTAGACCTCTTCTCTATCCTAATAGTGTTCTTGAACTAACCCTAACTTAGGAGGATCACACTTCCAATCCCTTCCTTTTTCAGCTTTTCCACACAAATGTAAAACTTAGCTTCATTCTAGCATTGCTCCTTAGATGCTTTAATGGCTCACCTGCACTAAACACCCACATATGGTCAAAATATACTCAACATGGAGAGAGAGGACTTCTCCTAGGGTTTTGAGGCCATTCCAATTCTCATCCACCAAAAATCCATTGAAACCTATTTCAATTTCAAGGAGTTGCTTCAATTTTGGCCTAAAAGGGCTACACGAAATTAAGCATCCAAACTCACCTTTTGGCTCTTAACTTAGAAAAAAGGCTCTATGAGGTGGAAAAATAACTTCATATCTAGATACCCTTTTGAGAGACCTTTGAGATACACCTAGTCTCACTTCTTCATCATGTTCATATAGTGGAATGCTAATTTTAAGCCTAAAATCAAGGGTCTACTAATTTGCTGATAGAAATCACAAGTGTTTGTTCAAATCCCCATTAAAACATGTCACCAAGAGGTTTCCTTTGGCATAGGGATTCTCCACTCTCATGTCCTTCTCTCCATCCATTTGGACTGGAGCATTCATTGCATTCAACCCCCTCATCTTTTGTTTCAACCTCTGTGATCCCTAACCATGCCCTCTTGGCTTGCCTAGGGCATCACTAAAACTTGGCCAAACTTTCTTTCCAAGGCCTAAGCACTTTCATGCCTATAGTTAAAGGATTCTTCTCACACATTGCAAGAGATCGTACCATTTCCATGGTGGAAAAGTGAGTTAAGACTCCATGTTTCCAAACTGCTTAGTTTAGGAAAACAACTAAGCAAAACCCAAAATATTTACAAGAAGGAAAATAAATGGATTCAAAAACCTCCCTAATCACAAACAGAACTACTTAATAACATCTACCAAGAAATTAATAAGCTACAGTATAGAAATCAATCCATCTGATAGCCTCAAGAAGCCAAAATGTCGTATTGTGTTCAAAATAACACTATAATGTCTTGCTCATTACACAAAATTCTCCCACAATGTCATCCAACCCTTGTTCAAGGTCAAGGGAGGCCTTATATGGCATCATTCTCCATGTTCCAACTACTTTGAGGTGGTTATGCAACCTCCTACTCGAAAATGCACTTCTTGCAATAAAAGTTGCCATGGCAACTTTTACAATTTTTGCAAAGTTGTCATGCAACTCGACAACTTTTTGTCTACATTGACTAAGCTTGGTCAAATCCTTCTGAAAATTTGAAATATATTTGAATATGTCATCTAGGACATGAAACCACCATTCCACCTCTTCCTTGTCCAATCTAACCTTCCAAATGCACAAATGTCACTTTTAGCGAGAATGACAACACTTGCATTTCACCTAGCAACTTTGGACAAGTAATTAATCTTGCATGGTCCTAAGGACCCAACTTGACCTCTTAATGGCTAAGACACACTCCAATACTCATGAGCCCCTTTATTATCCTAGTGGCTTGGCTAAGGCCACTACAAGCCAAAACTCAACTAGGAACCCTAGGTTAACAATTAGCCTTACCTAGGTGCTTCTGCACAAAGCTCCCCACTATTGGAAATATAAGAGGAGTAACTAAGAGGGGGGGTGAATTAGTTACCACTAAAATAAATCCCAGATCCCTTAGATGTCAACTATAAAATTGATAGAATTGATTACTGTTGATACTCGGTAAACACATAAAAATTGTTGTAACTCGGTAAATTCAAAGTGTGAATTACTTTAATAAATTTTAAGATATTATCAGTAATTACTTGCAAGCATGAAAGAAATAACATGAACACATGAGACACTAGGATTTAATGTGGAAACCAAATTTGGGAAAAACCACCAATGTAACTAGTTACTATTTTTCACTCTTCTAAAGTGAGCCCTATTAGGAGCCAACCCTATTAAAGGTTACAAGACACACTATTAGGTGTGACCCTATTAAAGGTTTTAATCACCCTATTAGAAGTGGCCTTGCAAAAGGTCTTAAAAAAATTCAATGGAATTGTCACCTTGTTAGAGGATTTACAAATGGCTATTAAACCAACTCTATTAAGAGATTTTGGTTCACTGCTACAATGGTTAGAAAGTAACAATGAAATGACCTGATTTTGATGCAACTAAATTGTTGATTATAGATCTCTACTCTAGTTCATACTTGACCCTTCCCGATCGAATAATACTTTTCTTCTCCATAAGGATATCTACTTATCCTTCAAATTTGTTTCCTTTCCTTATCTCTTTTAGCTCATTCAACTTGCATTTCACACACATTGAAATCACAACTTGACCTTTTACTTATACCTTTTAGATTATCAAGTCGACTCAAATACAACTTAGAATAACCAATATTCATTTCCTCAGTTGGCTAGAATCAATAGGTAAAATAATTAAGCTTTACATGCCAAAATAAGAAAATCCTTTGGTAGCCGACCCAACTTGGTAGAAACTAATTCTAAAGTGATTTCCTATGTTAACCAATAGAAGCTCAGTTAGCACTATGAACTTACAAAATTCCTTTGGTAACTGAGTGAACTTAGTTAACACTAACTCTGCTCAACTTTCCCTTTGTTAATCGAGTGAGCTCGGTTAACACTCTTCTCTTCTTAGCTTCCTTCGATGCCTAAGTGAGCTTGATAGAGATTGCCTTCTGCATAGAGTAAACTTAGGAATGCTCGACAGACTAGGAAAACTGTCTTCACTGACCAAGTGAGCTCGACATGCACTGACTGCCAACTGATATGACATTTGTGTAACATCAAAGACAACACATAATTAATCAATTGTATCCAACAATCTCCCTCTTTAGCATTGATGGCAACACAAAATGTCATAGCATAATGAAATTTTGAGAACAAGACTCCCTCTGTTAGAAAGTTTCTCCCTCTTTGATTGATGCACATAAGACTTCTCTTATAGTATCACTATCCCAACTGCTAAGGCAATATTAGGCCTTGTATGTACCACATACTATAATTTCCCAATCATTGATACGTATAAGGTTTGATCTACTTCTTTGAAGTCATCATCTTTTGTAAGCTTAAGTCCAGTATACATGAGGGTTCCAATTGGTTTTGAATCTTCCATTCCAAATTTCTTGAGTATCTCTTTCATGTACTTAGATTGAGTGATGTAGATACCATTTTTGTTCAAGTGTATCTGCAATCCAACAAAGAATTTTATTTCACCAAACATGGACATGTCAAATTCTTTATTCATTTGTTCTAAAAATGCTTTCCATAAGTCATCATTTCCTATGAATAAAGTATCATCCACAAATATTTCTTCCAATACAATTTTCGTATCTAGTCTTCCTTGATGTATAGGTTGCTATTATCATTTGTTCTTTGAAAATCAAGCTGTATCAAATAGTTATGTAGTCTTTTCTACCAAGCTCTAGGAGCTTGTTTGAGACCATATAGGGCTTTGTGTAATTTTTAGACCATGTCCCTTTTGTCTAGATGAAAAAAACCTTATGGTTGTTCAATGTAGACTTCCTCATCAAGAATTCCATTCAAGAATGCAGATTTAACATCCATCTGATATACTTTGAATCCTCTATGAGCTGCATAAGAAAGTAAAGTCCTAACACCTTCTAATCTTACAATAGGGGAAAAAATTTCACCGTAATCAATACCTTCTTCTTGAGAATAGCCTTTACATACCAACCTTTCTTTATTTCTTGACACTTTTTTCCATCTTCATTTAGCTTATTTCTGAATACCCATTTTGTACCAATCACATTTTTATCTTTGGGTCTAGGTACAAGAGTCCAAGTTTTATTATTTTCTATCTATTCTATTTCTTCATTAATAACCTCAATCCAACTTTCATTTTCCAATACATCTTTAAAACTTCTAGGTTCAAATTTAGCAAGTAAACATGTACCTTTTAGTTTGCTTCTTGTCATTGTTCCTTTAGATTTGTCTCCAATAACCTAATTAGGTGCATGATGCCTTCTGACATATTTAGCCAATACAGGTTCTTTGACTATTGAATGAACAACATTGTTTTCATTTTGAATTTCAACTTTTGGCTCAGATCATTCTATCTGTGGCTCGGGTTCTTCATACTCAGTATGTATTAACTCAATAGCCTTTGAATGTGACTTTGGTCCCTGTGACTCAATTTGAATTTCTTACAATTCGGTAGCTGGTGGAGATTTGGAGAGCTTGAGAGATGAAGTATCCTTCTTGTCAAATGTGTTTGGAAATGTATCAAGTTCATAGTAAACAAGTCTTCTGAAATCTTCTAGTTCCTTTTTGCTTTCTTCTTCAATATTTTTTGTAAACTCTTCAATTCTCACATGTGTACTTTCTATGATTTTATGAGTAGACAAATTCAGACATTTGTATGCTTTACTTTTGTAGGAATATCCTAGAAATATACCTTCATCACCTTTTACATCAAATTTTCCTTTTCTAGATTCTTTCAAGATATAACATTTGCTGCCAAATACTTTCAAGTAACTTACATTGGGTTTGTAGCCATACCATAGTTCATAGGGAGTTTTGTTTGAGTCCTTCTTTAATTGAACTTGGTTCAAAGTATGAATTGCAATGTTGATAGCTTCCTTCCAGTATTTGATAGCAAATTCTTTTCAATCATTAGTGTCCTTGCACAATCCATAATGGATCTAATTCTTCTTTCAACTATTACATTATGCTCAAGAGTACCAGCAGCTGATACTTGTCTTTTGATTCCTCTTTCAATGCATAAATTATTGAATTCATTTGAGATGAATTCGCCACCTCTATCTAATCTTAAGCATTTCAATCTTTTTCTAGTTTCCTTTTCTACTCTAGCTAGATACCATTTGAATTTCTCAAAAGCTTATGATTTTTCTTTGAGATACATGATAGTCATCATTCTAGAATAATCATCAACAAAAAGAATGAAAAAAATTTCTCCAATATAAGTTTCTATTCCAATGGGTCCACGTAAGTTAGTATGTACAATTTCCAAGACATCTTCTAACTGATAGTTTTTTCTCTTAAAAATAGTCGTTCCCATTTTACCAATTTGGCAATTCTTGCATAATCGAACATCAAGTTTCTTCAAACTAGGAAGACCTCTTACTCTTCTGAGTTTGCTAATCTTGACCATATTATCAAAGTTCACATGACATAGTCTTTTGTGCCATAACCAAATTTCTTCTACTTGAGCAATAAAACATGAACAATCGCCAAGATCAAGATAAAATAGGTTACCTTTTGTTTGCTTGCCTGATCCAATCAAATTTCCTCGATTATCCAGCAGTCTTTCCTTGCCATTCATGAATTCTACCTTGAATCCAATGTTGTTCAGTTGTGCCACACTTAGTAAATTATGTTTTAGTCCTTTAACCCAATAGGAATTATCACATACAAGTTCATTGGTTAATGAGATTTGGCCTTTCCCTTTTATGCAACAAGGTTCATTATTTCCAAACATTACACTACCTCCATCACAGTGTTCAAAATGTTCAAACTTAGTTTTGTTTCCAGTCATATGGTGAGAACATCCATTGTCTATGATCCATGTGTCATTTTTGCTAACATGAGAGAAAATTTCCATGTTATCTCCTTCATCATCAGATTCATCTTTTACAACAATATATACTATTTCATCTTCACTGTTATTAGAATCTTTTGCCATAAAACAAGTTTTCTTACCTTTGTCTTTATAGGATTTGTGACCTTTGGGTTCCTTCTTGCCTTTGTACTTGTGACTTTTCTTTTCTTCCTTGCCTTCTTATTTTGGACACCTCATAGAAATATGACCAATTTATTCACAAGAAAAATAGATTAGAGGGATTTTACCTTTGTACTTTCCTCTATTCCTAGAATATTTCTTTGCAAATAGAGTTTCAACAATTTCAAGATCACTGTCTGAACTTTCTTTAATTTCTTCCTCACTTTTTGATTGATTATCTTTTATTTTCTTCTCTTTTTCTTTGAGTGAGAGTTTAGCTTCCAATTCAAACTCAATATTCTTGGAAGTAGGAATATAGTTGTCAAAGTTGTCTAGTTCAAAGGCTGTCAATCTTCCTACTAGGGCATCCAAGCCTTTCTTGTTATTTGGATCACATCTCTTTTGTTGAATAGCAGACACTCTGATTGCATAGATGGGAAGCAAGGTTTTGAGTACTTTACTTACAAAAATTTCTTCTTTAATTTCTCCTCTAGATGCTCTGATTGCCCTAACACTGGCCTTGATCCTTTCAACATATTTTGCAACATTTTCATCTTCTCTCATCTTCATTTGATGAAATTATCCTCTAAGGCTTTCTGCTTTGGCTCTTCTTATGTTGTCATATCCTCCATAGATTTCTTTCAAAATTTTCCACATATCAAAAGTAGTTTTATAGTTTTTGACCTCATAAAATTCAACATAACTGAGAGCAGATGCAATGTCAATCATCATGATGTTATGATTCTTATTTTCAAAAATATCATCAACTGATAATGTTCTAGTGAGAGTTTTATATTCTTCATCAAGATATATGCATCTTGAATCACTATTGGTAGCTAGACGAAGCCTCATAAGTCCTTGCCATGCTGCAAAGTTGTCTCTATTCAGCTTTGGAATCTCTCTCTTGTAAGACATCCTAATCTTTAGCTTAGTTCCTTGAAACCTTCTTTACAAGAACCAAAAGCTCTGAGACCAATTGTTGGAAATATAAGAGGAGTAATTGAGAGGAGGGTAAATCAGTTACCACTAAAATAAATCCTAGATCCCTTAGATGTCAACTATAAAACTGATAAAATTGATTATTGTTGATACTCGGTAAACACACAAAAATTGTTGTAACTTGATAAATTTAGAGTGTGAATTACTTTAGTGAATTTTATGATATTATCAGTAATTACTTGCAAGCATGAAAGAAATAACATAAACATATGAGACACCAGGGTTTAATGTAGAAACCCAATTTGGGAAAAACCACCAATGTAACTAGTTACTATTTTTCACTCTTCTGAAGTGAGCCCTATTAGGAGCCAACCCTGTTAAAGGTTACAAGACACACTATTAGGTGTGACCCTGTTAAAGGATTTAATCACCCTGTTAGGAGTGGCCTTTCAAAAGGTCTTAAAAAAACTCAATAGAATTGTCACCTTGTTAGAGGATTTACAAATGGTTGTTAAACCAACTTTGTTAAGAGATTTTGGTTCACTGCTACAATGGTTAGAAAGTAACAATGAAATGACCTGATTTTGATGCAACTGAATTGTTGATTATAGATCTCTACTTTGGTTCATACTTGATCCTTCCTGATCAAATAATACTTTTTTGCTCCACAAGGATATCTGCTTATCCTTCAAATTTGCTTGCTTTCCTTATCTCTTTCAGCTCATTCAACTTGCATTTCACACACACTAAAATCACAACTTGACCTTTTACTTATACCTTTTAGATTGTCAAGTTGGCTCAAATACAATTTAGAATAACCAATATTCATTACCTGAGTTGGCTAGAATCAATAGGTAAAATAATTAAGCTTTCCATGCCAAAATAAGAAAATCCTTTGGTAGTCAACCTAGCTCAATAGAAACTAATTCTGAAGTGATTTCCTATGTTAACCAACAAAAGCTTGATTAATACTATGAACTTACAAAATTCCTTTGGTAACTGAGTGATCTCGGTTAACACTGACTCTGCTCAACTTTCCCTTTATTAATTGAGTGAGCTCGGTTAACACTCTTCTCTTCTTAACTTCCTTCGATGCTCGAGTGAGCTTGGTAGAGATTGCCTTCTGTATAGAGTAAACTAAGGAATGCTCGATAGACTAGGAAAATTGTCTTCACTAACCAAGTGAGCTTGGCATGCATTGACTAGCAACTAATATGACATTTGTGTAACATCAAAGAAAAAACATAATTAATCAATTGTATCCAACACCCCACAAGAGAAAATGATGTCACTAAAGTAGAGAAGATGTCAGTTATTCCCATCTTCTTGAAATCTATATCTGCAACCAATGTTACCTCTAACTTTGGCTAACCCATCGAATAGATGAGGTGTTCCATGTACACCTTGTGCCTAGTAGTTTTCTTGACTCTTGAATCCAGTACCTTCTCTACCTCTAGCATCATCTTGGGAGGTAGGACATCATATGCTACAACCTTGCTAACCTAATGTATGTTCCCATCTACTTCACTTAGAAGCCCCTTGAACTTGGGCTAGGTTTTCTACATTGAAGATTGGTGAGATGTTCAAGTCACTAGGCAGATTCACCTTGTATGAATTAGCTCTATATTTAGCTATGATCTTGTAGGGTCCCACTCTCTTCATTTGTAGTTTGGTAGGTACTCCGTTCTACAACTTAGATTTTTTTAAGTGTTCCATGACATAGTCACCTACTGTAAATTGAACATCCCTTATCTTCTCATCCACTTTAGTCTTCAACCTTTGGGTGGATTCTTGTATGGTCTTCTTCACTTGTTCTCAAATCTTCTTCATGGTTTGAGTTAAGTCTTCAACCTGAACACTCTTGTATTCCATAGCCCCAAGGTCTCTAAGTTCACACTCACACCCCTTAGATTCATCCCATTAACAATCTCAAATAGGCTTCTACCTATTGACCTATTCAAATTTTCATTACATGCATATTCTACTTGAGGAATAATCACATCCCATGTATGACCATATTCCTTAGTTATGGACCTTAATAAGTTACCCATTGTTCTATTGACCACTTCAGCTTGACCATTAGTCTAAGGATGGTAAGTTGATCCAAAAGATAGGTTAGTTCCCAACCTACTCCACAAAGTTTTCCAAAAATGACTCATAAACTTGACATCCCTATCTAACACAATGCTTAGGGGTAGTCCATGAATCCTCACAATCTCCTTAAAGAAAAAATGTGCTATATGGCTAGCATCATGGGTACTCTTACAAGGTATGAAGTGACCCATCTTGCTGAATCTATCCACCACTACGTAGTTGTTATCATATCCCTACTTTTTCTTAGGTAACCCCACAATGAAGTCCATGCTAACACACTCCCATGGCCTATTAGGGACTTGTAAATGTTGGTACAAACTTGCATTACTAGATCTTTCTTTTTCTTTGATGCCACTACACATCATTCCACATACCTTGTCACATCCCTTGACAACTTTGGCCAATAGTAGAGGTCCTTAAAACTCTTTATACCAATACTATGGAGTTGAACTTCTTGAATGACCATCATCCCCCTACTTAGTTCATCTACAACCTTATTCATCTACCCCTTCTTGTGCTTAATGATGAATGTAAATGCCTAAATATATTCCATCCACTTCGAATTCCTATTGCTTAACTTTTCTGGGTCTTGATGTAGCTAAGGGCTTGTTATCAGGAGATACCACAAAATCCTTAGGTAGAAAGTAATGTCTCCATTTCCTAAGAGATTGGACTAGGGCATACAACTCCAAGTCATAGAAAGATTACTTCTTCTTGGCTTCATTTAGCTTCTTATTGAAGAAGGCTATTGGTCTACCTTCTTGACTCAACATACCCTCTACTTCCATTCCACTTGCATCACATTCTAGGGTAAATTTTTTATCAAAACTAGGTAGTTTTAGGATAGGTTGTGTGGCTACTTGTTCTTTCAACTTTTCAAATAAATTTCCTGCTTCAAGAGTCCACCTAAACTTGGTTTTCACTCCACTCTTAATGGTACCTAGCAATGGTGCATAAATATCATTGAAATTCCTAATGAATTTCCTATAAACTAAACTAAACCATGGAAATTTCTTATTTGTGTTACTATAGTAGGTGGTGGAAAGTTTAGGATAGCTACAACCTTGTCTTGGTCCATCTTTAAAGACCATTTGGATAGAAAAATTCCTAGGTATAAAAGCTCTTGCTTCATAAATTCAAACTTTTTCAAATTGATTTCCAATTTCTCCTCATGCAACTTCCTTAGCACCATCTCCACATGTTATATGTGTTCTTCTCTTGTCTTTCTAAAGATGAGCATATCATCAAGATATACCACCATAAACCTTCCAGTGTAATCCTTCAACATTCCATTCATGAGTCCAATGAATGTGCTAGGAGCATTTGAGATCCCAAATGACATCACAAACCACTCATACAATCCATTTGTGGTTTAATAAGTTGTCTTCTACTCATCACCTTCCTTTATCCTTATCTAATGGTAACTACTTTTTAGGTCCAACTTTGTCAAGTATTGAGCTCCTCCAAGACAATCCATCAAGTCTTCAATCCTAGGAATGGGAAGCCTATACCTTATTATGATTCTATTGATGACCCTTGAATTTGTGCAAAGCCTCCATTTTCCTCGTTTCTTGGATGCCAAAACTATTGGCACTGCACAAGGACTAATGCTCTTCTTTAGTAGACCCTAATCTAGGAGTTCTTACACTTTCCTAGCTACCTATCTATTCTAATTTGGGGTAAGCTTATAGGCTTCATTATTCTACAAGGAAGCACCAGGAACAAAGTCAATTTAATGACTTATCACTCTCCTAGGAGGAAAAGTTGTAGGTATCCCATCACTCACAATGTCCTTATACTTCACAAGTATTTCGTAGATCTTAGTGGGTAAGGGCTCTTGCTTAGTTTTCTCTTCATCATTAGGCTTAAGGAGAATGACATATCACTCACTATATTCATGTTTAAGAGTTTTGATGAACTCCTTCACACTACTCAACAACACACTAGGAGTTTTAGACTGTGATTCATCCTCCTCCAATAAGGCCTAAATCTTGAAAGTTCTTCCATCCTTCTTGAAAGAGATATAATTCTCCTTCCCATCATAGACAAAAACTCTATCATATTGCCAAGGTTTTCCCAACAGTAGATTTCATGCATCTGTAGGTAATGTGTCACAAAGTAATTTGTCTTTATGTGCTACAATTGAGAATTCAACCCAAGTTTTCTCATTGACCAACACACTCTGCCCTTTGTTCAACCATGTTACCTTGTATGGGTTAATATGAGGTACCTTTACTATCTTGAGCTTCTCAATTTCTTCCTTTGATATGATGTTGTCTGTGGAGCCTAAACCCATAATGACTTTGCACACCTTTCCCAAAATCTTGCACCTAATTATGAACAAATCTCTTATGTGCTTGGGTTCATCCTTAGATGGTTGTCTGATCAATACTCTCTTGAACATTAAATTCTCTCCTCTCTCTAACTCAATACGATCTACCTTAGATACCTTAGAACCCATGTTGTCCTTGTGAGCATAGGCAACCCTTTTATCACCAATAGAAGAAGTAGGCTTGGCAGGACATCTATAGTCAGGGTTGCCCAATTGACCACAAGAATAACACTTCGTACTTATAAAATATGATTTTCTTCTACCTATACCTCTTCACCTATTTGAGCTTCCTTGATTTCCTCTTCCTCTTGAATACCCTCCCCTTGGAGTAGTTTCACCACCCTGCTCTACTAGTTTGGGCTCACCTTGGCTTCTCTGATCATTGCCTCTACCTTGGTATCCTCCTCTATACCCTCTTTGGTCTCTTCCTCTACCTCTGCCTTTGAAGTTTGAATCTACCTTCTTCCTATTCTTTTCTTCCACCTTAAGAGCCAACTAATGACACTTTTGAACAGTGGTATGGGTCCATAGGCTTAGCTCCTCTTGGATGCTCCATTTAAGTCCATCCAAATATATTTCTACCTTAATAGGTCCCTCTTCTTGAACCTTCGACCTAAGCCACAATTTTTGGAATTCCTCGGTGTAAGAGGATACATCTAGGTCTTTCTACTTTAGGCCTTGCCTCTTTCTATACAACTATATCTTGTAATCTTCTAACAGATAGTTCTCCTTCACTTTGGTCACCATAGCATTCCAATTGGCTATAGGCTTCTTGCCCATATTGACCTTTTCATCCTGTAAGTATTTCCACTGTGTTAATGTTGATCCTCTAAGTCTTGATTTGACAACCTTCACTTTTGTGCCTCTATGACAACTTTACATTCAAAATGATTCTCCATCCTCTTAATCTATTACATCATTGTATCAATGTCCATCTTTCCATTAAATAATGGAATTCCTTCTAGGGCTTTTACCCCTAGTGCTTTGATGGCCTTCAAGAATGGCTTTTCATTTAATGGAGGGTCTAATTCAATTATGATGTCCTTCTCATCAACCTTTTCCTTTCCTTTTTCATTTCTTCCACCTTATTCATCTTTATTCTTGGCTGCTTCAACAACTTCTTTGAGCTTAGTGTTCATTTCTTCTAGGGTTTCTTCAAGGATCCTATTTTTCTCATTTTTCTTACCCATCTCCTTGGATAATTTTGCATTAGTCACCATATTTTTTTTACCTACTAACTCTTCTATAGTTTGAAACATTTATCCACAATCCCAAATATTTTGGGGCTCTGATAACACTCTGATATAAGAACAAGTCTTTCACTTTAACCCTAATTTCTCCTAGGATATTCTCTAGGCCTCTTCTCTATCCTAATAGGGTTCTTGCACTAACCCTAACTTAGGAGGAACACACTACTAATCCCTTCCTCTTTCAACTTGTCCACACCAATATAAAACTTAGCTTCATTCTAGCATTGCTCCTTAGATGCTTTAATGGCTCACCTACACCAAACACCCACATATGCTTACAATCTACTCAACATGGAGAGAGAGGATTTTTCCTAGAGTTTTGAGGCCATTCCAATGCTCATCCACCAAAAATCCATTGAAACCTATTTCAACTTCAAGGAGTTGCTTCAATTTAGGCCTAAAAGGGCTATAAGGAATTAGGCCTCCAAACTCACCTTTTGGCTCTTAACTCAAAAAAAGGATTAATGAGTTAGAAAATTAACTTCATATCCAGATACCCTTTTGGGAGACCTTTGAGATTAACCTAGTCTCACTTCCTCATCCTGTCTGTATAGTGGAATTATGATTTTAAGCCTAAAATCAAGGGTTTACTAATTTACTAACAGAAATCATAAGAGTTTGTTTAAATCCCCATTAAAACATGTCACCGGGAGGTATCCTTTGGCACAGGGCTTCTCCACTCTCATTTCCTTCTCTCCATCCATTTGGATTGAAGCATTCATTGAATTCAATCCCCTCATCTACTATTTCAACCTCTGTGATCCGTAACCATGCCCTCTTGGCTTTCCTAGGGCATCATTGAAACTTGGCCAAATTTTATTTCTAGAGCCCAAGAACTTGCATGCCTATAGTAAAAGGAGTCTTCTCACACAATCCAAGAGACCATACCATTGCCATGGTGGAAAGGTGATTTAAGACTCAATGTTTCCAACTACTTGGTTTAGGACAACAACTAAGCAAAAACCAAAATATTTACAAGAAGGAAAAGAAATGGATTAAAAAACATACCTAATCACACATAACTACTTAATAACATAGACCAACATATGAATAAGTTATAGTACGAAAATCAGTCCATATGATACCATCAAGAAGCCAAAATGTCATATTGTGTTCAAAATAACACTATAATTTGCTTTCTCATTACAAAAAATTCTTCCAAAATGTCATCCAACCCCAAGGCCTTATATGGCCTCATTATCTATATTAAAACCACTTTTAGGTGGTTATGAAACTTCCTGCTTGAAATTACACTTTTTGCAATAAAAGTTGCCATGCAACTTGATAATTTTTTGTCTACATGGACTAGCATTGGTCAAATCCTTTTGAAACTTTGAAATATGTTTGAATATGTCATATATGACATGAAACCACCATTCCACCTTTTCCTTGTCTAATCTAGCCCTCTAGATGCATAAATGTCACTTTTAGCAAGAATCACAACACTTGCAATTCACCTAACAACTTTGGACAAGTAATCTTGCATGGTCCTAAGGACCCAACTTAACCTCCTAATAGATAATACACACTCTTGGACTTATCAGGCCCTTTATTATCCTAGTGGCTTGGTTAAGGCTACTACAAGCCAAAACTCAACTAGGAACCCTAGGTTAACAATTAGCCTTAGGTGCTCTTGCACCAATGTCCTTCTTTTATGTCTCATGAATGACAATTGAAGTGCTTTTATTTTCTTTAGACAAGAAATTTTCATCATTGGAATAGATCCCGCTTTGACTCATAGTGTGGCCTGTTGGAATGACTAGCCTATCTGATTGGCTAACAGACTTCCTTGTTGCCATTATGCTCCCCTTGATTGCACTATAACTCTCCTTTTTATTTATTTTTCTATAGCCTCTGTTATCTAAAATGTGGTGCCAGCTCTTCTCTCCCTAATGTCATGACTTCATGTGACTCCTTTAAGGTAAATTATGCTTAATTTTAAGTAATGAGAGTATTCCCATGCAAATATTTTACTAGTGGAAAATGGTAAATTGGAACCTTTTCCAAATAAGTTGGGAAAAAGGGAGGGGTTGAGATAATTGAGAAGAATCAAGAAAAAATCACACATGACTTCGTATATTTATTTCCCTCTTTTTTATATATCTCCTTTTCTTCTCTTTAAAATAATAATAAAAAAATTATTACTAATAATTATATTTAAACATACTAATTATGATGGATGCTAAAAAGTAAGCTACAAAATTTGATAATAATGGGGCCACCATCTCCACAAATTACTCCTACAAATTCTGAGCAACAATTGCTAGCCAAATTAGGCTAAGCAGTTGCATGGGTACCTTCCCTAAGCATGGGGTTCTTTTACTTTTGGTCAGTATATTTTGGTTGTAGTTAGTTATTAATCCACATTAAATCTTCTTTTTCCATCTTGGTGTTAAGTGATTGGTTTCTTTGGAATGCTTGGTAGATGTTCGTGTGCTTCCCAACCAATGATATGATTTGGGGGTGACATTGGGGGTTTTTGTTTCATTTATTTTTCATTAATATATAGTTATTGTCTTATTTCATATAAACGATAGTAAACTAGTTTCATTGTCATTTTAGATAAGAAAGTGAGAATTGTTTGGATGCATTCAAATTCAACATTATCAATTAATTTTTAATTAGAGTTTATTTAATTGAATAGAAAAATTTTCAAAAATAAAAAACTCCAATTTTAATTTTATATATATATATATATATATATATATATATGATCAAGCCAATTTTATTTCATAATCAGATTGAAGTTAATATCAATTAGAGTTATCGAAATAGATCCTTGCAAGAAAAATAGATATAATTATTGTAAATGTTTGTTAAATGTTAAAAGTTGATAGAGCGGTTTCCCTATGATATTACTTTACTTATTTTTCCTTCTAGATTAAATTGCTTAATGGAAAACTAAGTGAATGAAGATATGATTGTGCATGTATTATGATAAATTATCATTAACTAGTTGTGAAGATTGTTCAAGTTTAATTATTCTTATGTATGGTTGTGTTGCATATTATTATGGGAGGGGTGCTAAATGTGGAACCTCGGGGAAGGGTAGAATTGGATATGATGTATTTTTCATTCTATCTACCAGTTTAAAATTTTAGAATTGTGATTGACCAAAATATTATTATAATTTATTTCTTTAATTTCTTTAATTATCTTTGTTGGGATATGGTTGTGAATGATGCCTTTGATCAACTTAGTAAATGTATTTCTATGGTGGATCATATGGTAGTGCATTCTATTATTCTCCCCATGCCTTGGAATGAAGTGACTTTTTATTTTTATTTTTATAGCATGATAGACCTAAGCTCTTTTTACTCCATTAAGAAATATTTGATGATTCATGAAATATTGTAAAATAACTATGTATTAAATGTTGTAATAAAGGGTGAATTTATCAAGGAATTTATTGTAATCATGGCTATTATTAAAGTATTTTATATGCGGGTATTTAAAATTAAAAAATTTGCTACCATAGCCCTTCTCCAATTCTAGTTGGTAGGGCACTTCCTCCCCTGTAACTAATTCTTAATAAGTTTTATTGAATAAAAAGAATGATGGTTTATGTTGCCTTGAAATGCATATTGAGTACTCAATGTCTTTAAAGAGGAGCTCATGATATGCTTACCTCTTAAAATACCTTTGATTAAGAGGAAGTTAAATTTATGATGTGATATCATTACATTGTTGGAGAGTAGATTATTTGTTCATTTCACTATGCCATTACTCGTCTTAGTTTTTCTTGGTTAGACTTCCTCGTTGTCAGTTTGGGTATCTTTTATATTAGGAAAGGTTCCAAGGAATCTTAACAACTCCACATTATGTGGCTAAATCACTCCTATATTATTCTCACCTTTCATGTTCTTGAGTAGGTTCTAGACCTCTTATAAGTGTGTCATCACGAGAAGAACATCTTGGAATAGTTGTAGTGTTTGATGACCTATTTGATCTATTTAAGGTTAGTCAGTTGTTGAGTATTGTTTAACATTGTAATTTGTAAATTAGACATGTATTAGTTTATTTTTCCTTGTTGTGCTTGTAAAAATATATATACTTTTTGTTAAATTGGATATTATAAATGTTGACTAGTCAAAACATAATGAATTTGACTTTTGTGGACTTGTTTGTCATTTATGGAGATTGTTGATGTGACACTTGTTTTGTAGGGGTTGTCCTTACATAGGATTATATTAGAATTTAAAAGCTTCATTAGAACTTCTTGGCACAAATAAAAAATTGAAGTGAATCAAGCTATCTTTAGTGTTTTCACTTGTGAAGTTCTTGGATTTTCTAACATAATAATCTCAGCTATAGCTTTCCTCTCAAGTTCATTTCTATTTCTAGAAGGAAAGATTTCATATTCTTGTTGTAACAAGAGCACATTCATATATGTATGCATTATGATATTAGAATATT
The DNA here is from genome assembly GCA_028749045.1 of Cupressus sempervirens. NCBI lineage: Eukaryota > Viridiplantae > Streptophyta > Pinopsida > Cupressales > Cupressaceae > Cupressus > Cupressus sempervirens. Next base: position 829,133,695 of record CM053793.1, read on the forward strand.
CCCCTTTATTATTTCAATCAACAACATCTTCATCTCAATTAATCATTTCTTCAAAATAGTAATTCTTATAATCCACGGTCATAACAATAATATCTCTTTCATCTCCTTTTTATCTTTATTCTTCTAGACAAAAGTTATTGATATGTTTAATGAAACATAGTTATCATATTCTTCCTCATCATTTGAGCTATTAGGATCATTTTATAATTGAAATGATATACCTTATCCATTTGGGATTCAATAGCTTGGTTGGTTGCTTTACTATTTTAGAAATTCTCTTGATAAAAAATGGTTAGATTTAAACATTCAATTGTGCTTGGAAAAGGTTCAAGCATTCTTGAATTTAAATGATATTCATTTTTATGCTCTCTACTAAATTTTTTTTCAATTTGTCACTATCATCCTTCTAGGCCTCAAGACTACATTTTCCTTGGCTTATTTTGGCCTTCTATACCTCAATCTCTACCAACTCCTCTTGATTATTTGTTTTGATTGTATCAAGATTTCAAGATCTAAAATATTTGTGAAGTTTGTAAACCTATGATTGATCCTAGTCATGGTATTCTCCCTATTCCACCTTTTCCTCCTTTATCTACTTATTTTTTTTCCTATTACACATCTTCCTATTTCTATCTTTCAACCTAGTATGGTTCCTTCAATTCTTCCTTTAGAAAGAGGAATAAACTTTAGTGTTACCAAGACTAAACATAATTGGTGCTTGTGATCATTATCAAAAACTTTAAGCTAAAGCACATGCCCATTTCTCTCAATCTATTTCATCACCTCATACACCTTCTTCACTTCCCTTGACCATTCCATAATTGAGCCTATGGAGGAGGTAAATTTAAACATGGTTAAAATAAATCAACATGATAATACTATTCATATATTAGACTCTATTACAATATATCTAGATAAAGAAGATGCTCTTTACGATGTTCATGATACTAACATTGACATGCATGCTCATGATATTGATGATTCATATGAGACTATTGATCTTAATACATGATCCCTACATTTAGGATGCCTTCTTGGGTTACTAATAATCCTTTAAGGCTTGAACCTCACATTTTTATTTTTTGATCCCCTAAGGTAATACAAATCCTTATGCCTAGATCTCCTTTTGTTGGATTATCCTTTTGGAGACACAAATCCTTAAGGGTGATTCCATGATGGTTGACTAGAATGCCACATAAACCTACTAGAATATCAATACCATCTCTTTTTGAAACATGTCTTTTTTCACATTAAGACTAGAATTCTTATTGGACAAAGGGAATCACACCACCTTTTTAAATTTTTTATGTTGTTAGTGACATTTCTCTTGTCATGATTTTAGATTTGACAAGGAGTTAAGTCTATTGGCATCTTAATTATTTTAATGTCTTCTCAAATTTGACGAGATCATCTTATGCATTTGATCTACATTACCATGAGTATGACTTTAGATCACACTCTTGCTAAAGCGGGAGCTAAATGTACCACCTTAATAGTTCACACACATTAATTTAGAATCTCAAAGACTTCATAGGTCCCAAACATGGATGCATTTATGCTCAAATCACCACTTTTTCTTAATTTTTTAAAAGTTTTTTTTTATCATTTCTTCTCTACCCCTAAGATCTCAAAGGGAGTCTTAATGTAGGAAATTTCCTTTTTGAGGTCAATATTGACCTCAACCTAAGGTTGAGGTTGATTATGACCTCAACTTCAGGTATTTTTCCTTGAGATCTTGGGCCTATTTTGGGATTTGTTCATTTATTTCTTGCCTACTGTAGTCAACCCTTTTCACTTTTATCTCAAAATTCCTTTACAATGAGGCTTACTTACTTCATTTGAGGACCCACTTTTAATGCACACTTTCATGAGCAAGCATACTCTCAAGTCATCATTTTCAAGTAAGTTTTCAATGTGCATTCAAGGAGTACAAGACAAAAAAGGATTCCTTGAAGCCCTCATTTAATGTCATTAATTATTCATTTACTTCTATATCTCTAGATTATTTCTTTATTATAGACAGGGGAGTTAACCATTAAGGAAGGAGACCTACATTTATTCATATTTCACAAGCAATCAAGCATTTATCTATTCAGGCATTGGACCATACTTGCATCTATGGGTCTATGATTTGAAATTTTGTATATATATTACATTTGTGGAGATATCTAATATCATCATATATTTACATGCAAGAATTCATACATCTTTGTGGGTAGCATAATCAAATCCATCCATAAAGGTTTAGCAAGTAAGGTGAATATTTACATTTGTCTTACTTTTACATGTTTTCTCATTTCAAAGTTAGTTTCAAAATGGGGGCTTGACCAAGAAAAGCCCTTCCCAACCGATAATTTCCATTTTTTTCATGTAGCAGAAGATTTATGGACTTTCATATCAATAAATCATAATTTTAGGTCTAGGTTTCTTTGTTTTTGTTGACGCTTTAGATTTGCAAATTTTTTGTGCAAAGGAGGTTGAGGCAACCAAGTCAATTTGGCCCTCTATTTTTACCTTGAATTGAGACCTTCAAAGTTTTAGAGTTTGTAAGTTTCAACTTCTTTTTTCCAAATCACACTTTATTCCAATTTCTTTTGTAGATTGAAAGTCTATTTTTTTCAAATACAAATTAGCATCATTTGCTATCCCTCAAGGTGAGTTTTATTCTCTATTTTTCATTTAATATCACTTACTTTGATATATTGGATTATATATCTTTATGTGTTTTGTTATCATACATGCTCTTACATTACTTGCATTTTAATTTAATTGCATTAGATTAATTCATAGAACACAATCAATTAACATATATTAAATTAAGAGGAAAGAACAACCAATAGAAAGAGATCCTTTAGCATACACTTTTAAAAGGACTTGGCTTTAGTATTGGAACCCCTACATCTATTTTTGGGTTGTGTTAATCTAATTTGGGTTTTCTTGAAGGTCCCTCTTTCTTTTTCCCTAATGTTCCTAAAAGGTTGAGTAACACCCCCAATCATTTGTGTACTTGATATTTTATGTTACACTGGTAATTCCATCTTGCCCTAATGCATAAATTTAAATATTTATGTCTTTTTAATCTCAATAAAAAGATCTCATAAATTCCTTTCATAGTGTAAATAATCACACATCTTTATTTTTGTTGTGTCTATCTACCCATCTTATTTCTAATGTTAATCACGTTGAAGTCATAAAATATACTACTCATTTTATAAAAAATGCATAGATGATTTGTTACTCTCATGACACATTTAACTCTCCTCATAGCATCAAAAATTTAAATCACACACATGTTTTTCACTATTAATTACCCCATCTCATGCATATTTTGTTGACATATCTAAGTCTTGTTGTCTATTAGTATCATACACTTAGTCATATATAAGACAGAGTTAGATGGTCATCACTTTGACTGAGCTACTCTATATTGGCTAAGTCATGTAAAGACTTGTAAATAATCATATATATGTTGAGTTCTATAGGAGTTGAGCAAGTATTTGGTTGCCAAGTATTTTTAGTACAAGCCAAGCCTAGTGAATGTCAAGCAGATAGAGTAGATTGATGCCAAGTTATACATAAGGTTTTGAGTATAGTTATGGACACACAACAGAATGAAGAACAATTATGATTGATCATCAAATATAGTAAGGTGTCGAGTAACATAGAGAGAACATAAATGTCTAGAATGATACAAACTTTGAGGTAAACCATTTCAAGATGACATGGACATGACATTTAATGATTGCAGAGTTTTTTACAAAGGTTGTTATGCTTTTTGACGTGGATCACCGATCCCTATGGGGAATACAAAAATAATTAGATGAAGAGGAAAAAGGGAAGCATCTATAAGACTCCACAAAAGTATTTAAATAGGTAGATCCAAAACTTATTTCAAGTACAAGTGAGGGGAGCTATCGTAGAAGAAATTGTGAAGTGTGTGAAGGAAGCAAAGGAATTAAGCTTTGGATGTTGCATGCACGAGAGAGTTAAGAAGAATAGAGTATAGCAACCTTATGAAATAGTAAAGAACTAACTAAAGACATATTAGATTGGAGATCAAGTTAGATATTGGAAGGAGGAGATCTCTAATCATCAATTGCAGTATAGACCAAAGGATCAAGTGCTAAGACAGTTCTAACATATTGAATAAGGGAAAATATATTAACAAATTGGTTTTAATAGACTCATTGTAAATCTCCTAAAAAAATTACTTACCTTATTGTTAGTGTAAAATCCTTTAATAGGGTAAGACCTGGTAGTCTTAAATGCCTTTAGTAGAGCAGACCCCTCATAGTGTAGATCATCAGAAGTGATTAAAATTGTAACACTAACAAGTTAACTTTGTTAATGCAATAGTGAATATTTGTGGGTGTCATCCCCAACCCAACTTTACCTTCACCTTGGAGGGTTTCTAGGTAACCAAATCTTTTGTGACAAGTGTTTACATTTCATGGGTGTGATTGTTAGTTAGATCTATTTACTACAACATTTGATTTTATAAGTTATGTTATGCATAAACTAGATATGAGAAGGTCAATATGGTGAATGTAGTAAAGTTGATTTGAAGGATAAAAGTTTTGTAAATATTGATTCACCCCACCCCCTGGCCCCCAAAGTATCTTAGTTTCCCAATTAAACTTCCACCAATTAGTATCAGAGAAAGTTCTCTTAAAGGAAGTCTAGCATCTTGTGAGTTCAAATCTTGGAGATGGAGGATTACAAATTGGGAAAGGTTATTGACAATCAAGTGATTAACATCCAGCTCATACTATAGCAAATTGAAGTAGCAAGAGAGGAACTAAGGAAATCCCTAAGAAAGAGAAAGGACTTCACTATTCAATAGAATTATACACATTATGAAGAAGTTGATACATAAGGATTGCTTGATAATGAAAATTCTAATGAGAATGATGCAACCATTGCAGATATACTAGAGAAGAACAATATCTTGAATGAAGAAGTCAGAGGATTGAAGAGAGAACATGAAATTCATTCAGTAAGGATATCTAAAGTGATTGAACAAAAGAAGAAAGATGAAGAAGATAAAGTTGTAGCTGAGGAAGACAAAAGACAAAAGGATATTAGACTTGAAGAAAGGTCATCTAATGTGCAAAAGCTTAAAAACACTCAGCTAGACATGATGAATCAACTAATGCTTGCAAATCAAGAATTGAATAGGAAAGACATGGAGCTAGAAAATTTTAGATCACAAATTGACCTACTAAGGAATGAGTTAAGATCTGAAAAAAGAACTTTTGGAAAGAATGAACAAGCCCAATGAATTATTAAAATGCTTTGAAGAAGTAATAAAATCACCTAGGTCATCTAGAAACACTTCTGGACAAAACACTTCTAGATAAGAACATATAAAGAAACATTCATCTACTAAAGAAGGAGAATCATCCAAGAATGGAGAGCCAATAGGAAAACCTACATCCTATCATTGTGGTAAATTTGGACACACTGCAAACATTTATAGAAGAAAGAATGGGATGCAAAACCCTAAACTTAAGTTTACTAATTATTGTTTTTAATGCAACAAGAAAGGACATCAAATTCATGAGTGTAGATCAAGAATAAAAAATACATCTACTTTAACTAGATTTTAAGATCATTGTTACAATTGTCAAAAGTTTAGGTATAAAGAATATGAATGTAGATCATTGGAAAAACCTAACTGGACAAACATGAATGCACCTAAGAAAGTTTTTTATAATTGTCATAAGATTGGACATGTGAATAAGAATTGCAAGACCTGAGCACAAGTACCAAACAATGAACACAACAAAGGTAAAGGCAAAGTGAATTTTGAACAAAAAAAGAGGGAGATGAATCAAACCTAGAAGAAAAAGGTGGAAATTGGAGGCAGTGGAACAAATGAAGTTAAGGTCACCCAATCCAATGGAGAAGGTGATCAAACCATCTCAAACTGATCAAGAAAATTATGCAAGGAACTATGTACTTAATGATTTATCTTACATCAGTTCCTAATGTAAAATGTGCTAAAGTTCATATCTACATAAGAAAAGATACAATAGAACCAATCTATGGAAAGAATAGTGCAAATGAATCATTTACAGAATGGGTGTTGAACATTAGTGAAATTTTTTATACTGACAGAGCAGTATAATATGGACCAAGTACCTCAATGATAGACTAATGTATAGGCCAAGTTAGATGGAAGATCAAGTCCAAAAGTTTAGTACTGAAAGAGCAGTATAATATGGACCAAGTACCTCAATGACAGACTAATGTATAGGCCAAGTTAGATGGAATAGACTAAGAAGTATAGTGGAGATCGAGTCCAAAAGTTTAGTAATGGCCGAGATAGATGGATTCCACCTAATAGAGGATACAACATTAATGGAGACCCTAAATTGAATGCATGGATGTATATAGAAAAAATGTGAAGGAATTTTTCACACCTTTCATTCAAATTTTGAGAGCATAAAATGATTTGAGTAATTAGTGAGGCAATTTCAAAAGCGATTGAAAATGAACTAGCAGTTAAAGAGTGATCGAGTATTGATCTTTAATTGTACCAAACAGTTTAGAAAGTGAAGATTTAGAACCCTAACATGAGAATATGGCATCTTCATCATCTAAAAAAAATAACCAAGGAGTAGAGGTAAGTAATTTTCAATTGGTGATGAGTGATGCTTGTCCTCCACCTAAGTTTCATGCTATTCTAGATATTGCTATGAAAGGAGATTCAACAGGTGCAGTATCATTGATACCACCTAAGGTTATCATGGTACATGATGTATGGAGTTGTGACATGTGAAAAATTGGCAAATTTGGTGATAATGAGATTCATGTGGCATATGAGAAATTATGTGATGAAGGTATATTGAAAGATGAGTTTAAAATTGTTGAAAGAAAAGGGTTAACTTGTGCCCTATATTTTCGGAGGAATTTTAAGATCAAATGGATTAAAGTGGTTCTAAGAAAAATTCATGATATGAAGTTGTGGTTAGAAAATGGACCAATAGAGATTTCAAAGAAAGTGATTCATAATGTAACTGGATATCCAACAATGGACAAGAGGAAGATAATGCATTGCCTAAGAAGAGAAGAAATTGAGGATAATACTAAGGTTGAGTGGAATGGATGGGGATTGTCTATTTTAACCATTATAGATCCTATGATTGAGTTTGTAGTAAGGGTCATTTCTCACAAATTATATTTGTCAAGTAGACTGAATATCGTGCCTTATATGGCAATTGACCAAGCATGGAAGATTGTTATGAAGGATCATGAATATGACCTTGTTGAGTTGCAAAGGTCAAAATTGGTAGAGAACCTGACACCAATTAGGAAGGTGAAGAATTCTATGTGTAAGTTGGGATCATTAGTTATGTGCATTTTATTCTACATTTGAAATTATTTTCCTCCTATTGGAAATATTATTTTGGAGAAAGGAAGACCAGTTACTAAACATATCAGTGAGTACTAACACAATTGGGAGAAAATTTTGAAAATGTTATGGATAGGTACTTCGAGGAATTAAAACAAAAGATGAGAAAAAGAATGAGGATCTAAGAATCATTAGTGTTGAAACATTACAATGATGTATTTTTTTAGTAGATATAGATAACATATTGATACAGGTAGTTAAGCCTAGGAAGGCATGGCTTAAACCCTTTGATTATGAGATTGAAGCTAATAATTAAGTGCAAGCATTGCTGCACAACTTAAGGAAGAATTTGATATAGAGGCAGAGCCCTTTGGGAAGTTTGAAGAAGTAAATGCCAAAATCATAGTTGATATCAAAATTGCTTCTACAAACAAGAAAGGAAAGAAAATGATTGAAGACCCAGAAGAGAAGCTAGGAACACAAGGCAAAGGAAAAGAACCTTTGAAAATAACTCAAGTTCAAGGAGAGGATAAAGAAAATGATAGTAGTGATGAGGAAGAGGAAGAAAGTGAAGAGAAAAAGGGAAAAGCCCTAGTAGTGGTTACTCCACTAGCAAAGAAGGCTAAAACAATGAAAATTATAAAGCCTAAGGTGACAACAGTTACAAAGAAGACAACGCCAAAGCCCCTCTCTCCTCCTACACTACAAAGACCAAGGACCAACGCAGTAGTAGCTGTAAGTGCCAAGCCACTAGTAAAGTGATGGGGACACAACCCAAGAACAGAATGGACACAACAGAGAAGGGAAAATTATATTAACTGAGAAAATAAGCTAGTACAAATAGTACAGGAAAATAAACTTCAAAACATGCCCTAAGGGCTTACAATAGCATAAATCTGGAGGTAGATTCTCCTTTCAGTACCTCCTCTCAAACTCCACTCCGAACTGCCTTTTACAATGCCAGAAATCTCCTTAAATATACCCCGAAGGGTTAAGGACTAGGAGTACATTCTAGAAAGTGCTAGTAGGCATCCACCAACCAAATAGAAGGTTCCGAAAGCTACGGTAGAAGTTTGCGCAAATCTAGAAGAATCAAGAAACGGTAACCAAACTTTCCGGAGGCATAACTTTTGAACCATAGCTCTGATTGACGAACCGTTTACATTTTTGAAAAGCTCTCGAAGCGCTCTATAGACCTATTGACCAGCTTTTCTCGTCCCCCATTTTTTGGCCCTTTTTGAGGTCATTTAATGCCCCTAACCTGACTTTGAAGCATTCTTAGGAGGTCTCCAAAACTCGAAAAACTGTAATAACTTTCAAACCATGGGGCCTTTTGACCTGATTCTTTTTTTGGAATGCTCTAAATCACAATTACATTCATCTAGCCAATTCACACCTTCTAGGTCACCAAAATGATGGCCAAATTGCATGCTCCTATTTTTTTAGAATTTTCTAGCACACTGATAGTTGAACTGTGAGAGTTGGAACCCTTATTTGACCCAAATGGGTATCCAAAAATGTAAAGACATGAAACAAAAACTAAGTCTAATTACATTTTTTTTGGGTGACACAGGATTGCCCTTATACCTCTGGATGCTCCTGCATTAGACACCCAGGGTAGATTGAAAAGTGACCCTGTCACTTTATGGATGGTAGAGGAAATCCCAAATGGGAAACCTCAGCTGCTAAAATCCAAGTTGAGTCCTCGATCGGCCATCCTTTCCATTTGACTAAATACTCTTCATACTGCCTGTTTCTGGTACTCCTACCCACACGATGATCTAGAATGTCTTCTATCTCCTCCCTCTTAGAAGTAGGAATTGGACATGGCTCTAACACCAGCTCCTAATCTGCACCATCATCGTGATACTCTGTTAAATCTGCAATGTTGAAAATGAGAGAAATGTGAATACCATCTGACAGCTCCACCTCATATGCATTTCCTGAGTCATGCTTCTTCAGAATTTTGTAGGGGCCAAATTTCTTCATTTTCAGCTTGTTGTAAGTACTAGCTGGAAATCTTTCTTTTCGTAAGTGCACCATGACTAAATCTCCTACTTGGAATTCCTTATGTCTTCTCCTTTGATCAGCCCTAGCTTTATACTCTCTATTCATCTTGGTAATGTGTGCTGGAACCTCCTCATGTAGATGCCTGATATGTTCAGCAAATTCCTCAACTTCAGCACTTGTCCTTTCCCTTTGTTCTATCTTCCTCAGCTCTGGTGCAGTCCTTGGGCTATTCCCATATACAATTTGGAATGGTGATTTTCCAGTACTCCTATTTATAGAGTTATTGTAAGCAAACTTTGCTTGTGGTAGAATCAAATCCCATCCCTTGGGCTTATCCCCAACTAAACATCTCAGCAAATTGCCCAGACTTCTATTTACCACTTCTGTTTGGCCGTCATTTTGTGGGTGATGCGTGGAACTGAATTTCAAGTCTGTTCTCAACTTTTTCCACAATGTCCTCCAGAAATACCCCACAAATTTAGTATCTCTATCAGAAACTATACTCCTTGGAAGACCATGTAGTCTTACCACCTCTTTGAAAAACAAGTCTGCAATATGGACAACATCATGAGTTTTGTGGCATGGAATGAAATGTGCCATTTTGGAGAACCTATCAACCACCACAAATACTGAGTCATTACCCCTTTGTGTCCTCGGCAATCCAAGGACAAAATCCATACTTATGTCCTCCCATGGCCTTGATGGAACATGCAATGGCTGATATAGGCCAGTATTGTGACTAAATCCCTTGGAAACTTGACAAACCTGGCAACTCTGTACAAACTTCTTCACATCCTATGAAATTTCAGGCCAAAAATAATGTTCTCTAAGAATGGAAATGGTCTTATCTCGACCAAAATGTCCTACCATCCCTCCACTGTGTTTTTCCTTAATCAGATTTTCCCTCATGGAACTCCTTGGAATGCACAATTGACTACCTTTGAACAACATGCCATCCTGAATCAAATAGTCTAACCACTTGGTTCTATCTACAGCAACAGGTTCTTTACAAGCTTTCCATGCTTCAGCAAAATCAGGATCCTCGGGGTACAAATTCTTGAGTTCATCAAACCCAACTACTTCAACCTGCATTGTTGTAAGCAACAACTGTCTCCTACTTAGTGCATCTGCAACCTTGTTAGATTTTCCACTTATATGCTTCAACACAAATGTATAGCTCTGCAAGAACTCTACCCACTTCATATGCCTCTGATTCAATTTACCTTGACTATTTAGGTACTATAATGCCTGATGATCAGTATACAAAAAAATTCCTTTGGCAATAAATAATGCTTCCATTTCTTTAAGGCCTGAACTATTGCATAGAACTCTTGATCATAAACATAATACTTCTTCTTTGGATCATTCAATTTTTCACTAAAATATGCAATAGGCTTACCTTCTTGGCTTAATACAACCCCAATAGCACTGCCACTAGCATCACAATCCACCTAGAAAACCTTTCTAAAATCTAGAAGTGCGAACACAGGCTGTTCTGTCACCTTCTTCTTCAGCAATTCAAAACTTCTCGCAGCTGTTGCAGTCTAGTTGAACTCTTTTATATCCCCTCTTATTGTATCAGTTAGGGGTGCACATATGCCACTAAAATTCTTAATAAACTTCCTGTAAAAACTAACCAGACCATGAAATGATCTTACCTCAGTAGCAAACCTTGGAGTAGGCCATTCCAAGATGGCTTTTACCTTCTCTGGATCCATTTTGAGACCTTTAGGTGATATAACAAACCCCAAATAGACTAACTCCCTTTTTGCAAAGTTACACTTCTTCAAATTAATTAACAATTTCTCTTCCCTTAGCCTTTCAAGGACACTACGAATATGCAATAAATGTTCTTCCAAAGTCTTGCTGAAAATTAAAATATCATCCAAATAAACAATAACAAATTTTCCCAAGAACTTCTTAAGTACCTCATTCATGAGCCGCATGAAGGTGCTTGGGGCATTTGTTAATCCAAAGGGCATGACTAACCATTCATAAAGACCCTCCTTAGTCTTGAAGGCTATTTTCCACTCATCTCCTTCTCGAATCTGTATCTGGTGATAACCACTCTTCAGATCTATCTTTGTGAAGTACTGAGCTCCACTCAAGCAGTCCATAATATCATCCATTCATGGTAAAGGAAACCGGTACTTGATGGTGATCCTAGTTATAGCTCAAGAATCTGTACACATCCTCCACTCTCCATCCTCCTTTGGTGCAATTATTGCAGGTACTGCACATGGACTCAGGCTCTCTCGAATCAAGCCCTTCCTCAACAGCTCTTGAACCTGTCTATTTAACTCCTCTATTTCAGTAGGAGTCATCCTATGAGTAGCCTTGTTCGAAAAACTAGCTCCTGGTATCAGATCTATCTGATGACTGATTTGCCTTACTGGTGGCAATCCATATGGAACATTATCAGAGATAATATCTCCAAACTCCCCTAGTAAATTTGAAACTTCAAGTGGTATTTCACTACTACCTTCTTTATCTTTCCTAGGAATCAAAGCATAGCACATATGCTGATGTTTCATGCCATCTAAAAACTTCCTTTCATCAACAAGACAAATCCTAACACTGCTACATACCTTTTCACCTTCCTTTTTCATGGGCTTCAATTTGTGGCAAACTCCATCCTTTGTCAGAGAGTATGTTTTTGCATGCCCATCATGCACTGCATGTCTATCAAACTGCCATGGTCTACCCAACAATAGATGGAAAACATCCATCTAAATAACATCACAGAGAACTTCATCATGGTAACTCCCAATTTTGAATTTCACTAAACATTGTTCACTTACCAGGACCTTATGATCATCTTTTACCCATGCAATCCGATAGGGCTGGGGATGTTTCTCCCTCTTGAGCTTCAGCTTAGAGACCATCTCTTCTGATACCAAGTTATCAGTGCTACCACCATTAATGATCACGTCACAACATTTATCCTCACACTTGCATCTGGTACGAAAAAAACTCCTCCATTGTCCTAGTTCAATCTCACCACTTAGTAGGACTCTTTCATTTACCAAGGTCTCTCCTCTTTCTGCATCCTCTGAATGTGATGATTGTGCATCCTCATCCACATGAGAACCCTAGCTTGGCTCTCAGCTCTCTTATCTGTCCTTCCTTATCGTTGAGGGAATTCAAAGGCACGATGACCTTCTTCATTGCAATGGAAACATGTACCATGGAAGCCTCCTCTTACTTGTCCACATCCTCTACCTCTTCCTCTTTGATTTCCAAAGTCTTGATCATGGGAGCGATTGAAACCCTCATTCCTCTGGTTCCTGCTAGTACCCACATCTTCATTTTTCTTTTGGGTTTCATTGCGGCCTCCAGATGATCTATCGCTTCCCCTTCCTCCTTGACCGCGCCCTCTTTGTCTTCCTTCAAACCTTTTATTCAGCTTCTCTTCAACTTGTAGGGAAAACTGGTATGCCTCTTCAACGCTGGTCATTTTTACTAGACTTAATTCCTCCTGGATGCTAGGTCGCAACCCACTGATATAACGAGCAACCTTCTCCTTATTTGCTTTTGCATGCCCTGCTCTAATCAAAAGTCGGTAAAAATCCTCTGTATATTCTTGGACTGATCTTCCTGCTTGCTTTAACCCATGCTTCTTCTTAAACAAATCAAGCTCGTAGTCCACAGGAATGAACTGCTTCTTCAATTTGTCCACCATGTGATCCCATCTTGTGATCTTCTCCTTTCCTCTTCTATTTCTTTCCAATTGAACCTCTTGCCACCAAATTTTGGCATGGCCTTTCAGTTTGGCCTTTGCAAACTTAACCCTATCTGGGTCCCTGATATCCTCATACTCAAAGTATTCTTCTAGTTCATTGATCCAATCGATCAACTCATCTAGTTTCATATTTCCTGAAAATACACCCACTTCAATTGTAGGTCTTTTCCCAAACTTAGTAATGGCCCTAAAAATCCTTTCCTCTATAGGATTCAAAAATTCCCTGTCAAGTTCCCCTTCTGGTCCCATTTCTTCTTCTTCATTGTCATCCTCACTGTCATCACCTGCAGCAACATTTGCTCCTCTACGGAGCTCCTCTTGCAATGCTTGTACCTGCCTTTGGAGGGCTCTAACCTCCTCAGGATTAATAGCTCTGGCCCTTCCACCATGCTCTCTTTGTGGAGGCATCTTCTAACTCAAACCCACAACCTCACAGTCCTGGTGCAAACTGCCTCATAGTCGGCGCTCTGTCCACACACTCAGGAAAACCAGCTCTGATACCACTTGATGGGGACACAACCCAAGAACAGAATAGACACAACATAAAAGGGAAAATTATATTAACTGATAAAATAAGATAGTACAAATAGTATAGGAAAATAAACTTCAAAACATGCCCTAAGGGCTTACAATAGCATAAATCTGGAGATAGATTCTCCTTTCAGTACCTCCTTTCAAACTCCACTCTGAACTGCCTTTTACAATGCCAGAAATCTCCTTAAATAGACCCCAAAGGGTTAAGGACTAGGAGTACATTCTAGAAAGTGCTAGTAGGCATCCATCGACCAAATAGAAGGTTCCAGAAGTTGCAGAAGTTGCGGTAGAAGTTTACGCAAATCTAGAAGAATCTAGAAATGGTAACCGAACTTCTGGGAGGCATAACTTTTGAATCGTAGCTCTGATTAATGAACTATTTACATTTTTGAGAAGCTCTCAAAGCACTCTATAGCCCTGTGGACAAGCTTTGCTCATCCCCCATTTTTTTGGCCCTTTTCAAGGTCATTTAATGCCCCTAACCTGACTTTGAAGCATTCTTAGGAGGTCTCCAAAACCTGAAAAACTGCAATAACTTTCAAACCGTGGAGCCTTTTGACCTGATTCTTTTTCTGGAATGCTCTAAATCACAATTACATTCATCTAGCCAATTCACACCTTCTAGGTCACCAAAATGATGGCCAAATTGCATGCTCCTATTTTTTTGAGATTTTCTAGCACACTGATAGTTGAACTGTGAGAGTTGGAACCTTTATTTGACCCAAATGGGTATCCAAAAATGTAAAGACATGAAACAGAAACTAAGTCTAAGTACATTTTTTTTGGGTGACACAGGATTGCCCTTATACCTCTGGATGCTCCTACATCATAAAGAAAGGAGTGGTTTAAATCACCAAACCAAGCAACACAAGTGCAAGAAAGAGGAAAGTGCCAAACTCTAAAGGCTAGAAAAAGAGGAAAAGGATAGTAAAGAAGAAACGTATTGAAGAAGAAGATGTAGAGAAGAGTGGAACTGATGAACCTGGACATCACCAACTCACAGTGCCTACAAAGCCAAGAAATATTGACGAGGTATGTGCCAACATTTTAGATTTGTGAAGTATGATACATTGAGCAATAATAATAGAATTAAGGTAGAGAAGGCCATGATAGATGATGGCTAATAATAAATTAGTTCCTACTGAATTGGAAAAGAAGATTCTAAGTGATTTGTATTGTAGGTTAGATAAAAGATGGGAATAGGCATCTGAAGTAGAGAAATAAATAAGAGAAGGCACATTGGCCAAGATTATGCCTGATTTATCAAATAAAATAAAGACAACATTCTTGGAGAAGCATAGGAATTGATTATTTCTTAAATTTAGAATATTCATGAATTTATAGAATAAGATTTAGGTTGTTATACAACAAAATGAGTTGCTATGGAAGAATATCTTTGGGTTATCTACTAAAGGATTTGGACAAGAATAGATAGTGGACACTATGACAGTCGAAGATGATCAAAGTGATGAAGAAATCTTAGGTGTACTGAGTCCACAAGGTAACTTATCACCTATTCATGATACCACACTAGACACTCCCATTGTTGAACAAAGAAAGGCCTTAGAAGCTGAGAGGGAGAAGCAAGAGCAAGAGGAATAAACCCAGGAAACCAATGTAGAAACTTCTACTATTGGTCAAGAAGGACCACATGTCTCAGGACCTTAGGATGAGGGAGATAAGGAGACTAAGCAAGAGTTTACACAAAAAGAGGATGTAATGCTGAGTGCTACCATTGCTATTCCAAGCACTAAAGTTCACGCAAGGCCGAGTGGTGACATCCCATCATTTACTCTTACTCTAGCAGTGCCAAGAAACAACACTCCTAAGAAAAGTAAAGGAAAGAAGGTTAAGGATAGTTCTCCATATATTATTGTAAGTCTAGATGAAGTAATTGAAATTCCAAAATGGGATCTATAAAATATCACTCTTGAGAAAACTATCACCTTACAAGAAATCTTAGCAAAGAAGAAGAAGCAAGAAGAGATGAGGCATGCACTAAAAACAACAATAGGTATTGCATGACATCAAAGACATAATTGTTGATGCTTTTAATATTCAAACCATTGATGAGAAGGCCCAAATTATCTCTCATTTGGTACAAATTATCTAAAAGGTCAACACTAAAGATATTGAGGCAAATAACAAACTAATGGCCTGGTTTGAAGAAAAAATAATTGAGAAGAGAGTTTTGGAGAAAGTTTCTACATCCATTGCAGTTAGAAAAGTTGAGTTACAAGCACTTGTACATAACATTGAAGAACTTGAAAAGAAAGTAAAATATCTATACAACATACTTTGTGATGTCAAGGTTCACAAGTGACTTTCAGGAAAACATACAAAGGATTTAGGTTGACATGAATTAATTAGGAGAAATATCTCTTAGTTAGTTGAATCAAGCTCAATGCATTATAATAATTTTTTGTTTTCACAAGGAAGGTTGATTGAGATAAATATAGTAGATAGCATAATGAGAGCCAAATTAGTCTCTATACAGTCAATGTTGACACCTCATTTAGAGTTTATGCAATAAGAGCTGATTTCAACATAGGATCTAGTAGAAAAAGATCATAATCTTTCAATTGCTGACAACTTGATTGACTTAGAAAAAAAATTGGAGTTGAAGATTCATGTGTTGGAATCAAGAATAACTAAATGGGATCATGCAATTGCTATGATCACCCAAATTCACAAACCATTTATTGATAAATATTGTTTGATTCCAAAACCCTCACAACCCCAGTAGTAAAAACAATAGATATAATTGTCAAAACCAAGGGGGAAATAATGATTAATGACAAAGGGAAACGATGATTGATGATTGAAAGAATGATGAGATTCAAAGTTCAAAGGATAGAAAGTAGACAAGGTATGACAACATTACAGTCAAACTATTTGAGTCATGTAAGGTTTTTATTGTATTGTAAAGGAAGTTTTGAGGTTCTATAGGAACCGAGTCATGGGCTTAGGGGGAGTACTATTATTCTTTTTACTATAAAGATGTAATCATGACAAAGTGTTTTTTCTACTAATGTTACAGGGGGAGATTGTTGACATCTCTAAGTCTTATTATCTATTAGTATCAAATACTTAGTCATATATAAGGCAGAGTTAGATGGTTATCACTACAACCAAGCTACTCTATATAGGTCGAGTCATGTAAAGACTTGTAAATAATAATGTATATGCTAAGCTCTATAGGATTCAAGAAATTCTTTGGTCACCAAGTATTTTTAGTACAAGTTGAGCCTAGTGAATGTTGAGCAAATAGAGCACATTGATACTGAGTTATATAGAAGGTGTTGAGTACAATTAAGGTCAAGCAACAAAATGATGAACATATATGACTGAGCATCAGAGACAGTAAGGTGCCAAGTATCATAGAGAGAACATAAACATCTAGAATGACACAAACTTTGAGATAAACCATTTCAATCTGACATGGACACAATATTTAATGATTATAGAGTTTGTTACAAAGGTTGTTACACATTTTGACATGGATCACCGATCCCTACGGGGAATGAACAACCAATTAGATGAAGAGGCAAAAGGGAAGCATCCAGGTGCCTCCATAGAAGTCTTTAAATAGTCCAAAACTTATTTCAAGTAAAAATGAGGAGAGTTATCATAGAAGCGATTGCAAAGTGTACGAAGGAAGAAAAGCAGTTAAGGTTTGGATGTTGCATGCATGTGAGGCTTAAGAAGAACATGGTATAGAAACCTTATGAAGTAGTAAAGGAATGAGTAAAGGTATATCAAATTGGAGATCAAATCAAAGATTGGAAGGAGGAGATCCATAATCAATAATTATAATGCAATATAAAGGTCAAGTACTGAGATAATTCTAATAGATTGAATCAAGTAAAACCTCTTAACATAGTGGTTTTAAAAAACCTTTATAAATATCCTAATAGATTCCTTACTTTATAGTAAGTGTAAAATCCTTTAACAGGGTAAGACCTAAGAGTCTTAAATGCCTTTTGCAAGGCAGACCCCTCACAAGGTAGATCATCATAAGTGATCAAAATTGTAACCCTAACAAGTTAACTTTGTTACTGTGGTAGTGAAGATTTATGGTGTCATCCCCACCCCAGTTTTACCTTCACCTTGAGGGTTTTTGGGTAACCAAATCTTTTGTGTCAAGTGTTTACATTTCATGGGTGTGATTGACAATATTAATATAATTATTTTAAAACATTTTATAAAAAATAAAACATAATCCAACCATAAAAGTAATGCAAGAATAATAATGGTATGTTCTCTACAATCTAATCCCATGTACATTCTATCAATATTTCTAATCAAATATGATAGAGAATGTCACATCATGTGATTAACAAGATAAAATACATAGTTTAGACCCCACAAAATTGTAAAAGAAATCTTAAAATTTTAAGTTCACAAATTTGAATTTGAAATCACAAAAGATATGTGTAAAAATCAATAGAAATGGGTGTGCATATTATTCACATTTAAAGATAGATAAAATCTTGGTGGTTGGTTTATTTAAGGAAGATTTTTTTTTTCAAAGCAAGTCATTAGAAAAAAAATTAATTTCATTAAAACTATAAAAAATAACCAATCAAAAATAAATTCTCATTATAGAGTGACTAAAATTTGTCTTGGTGGGGGATTAGAAGCTACATGACATCTTTCATCCAAGGTGCACTAAAAACATGATCAAACACTTAACAAACATATATCTCAAAGATGACATCACTACATAATGACACACACTATTTATGCATAAAATTGAAAGATGAAATATGAAAATACATCATTAGGAAAAAATTCCATGATATCATATGACCCTAGTCATTTTGTCTACAACTTTCTCATATTGTCCTTATATCTAGAATAAAAAAGAAGCGCCCAATATCCTAGTATTAAAAAATTATTTCCTTGATATACTTATCATGTTATTTGATTCCTTTGTTTTTTACTACTTTAGAGTGGTGCATACTTGATTTTCTTAGTTCATCTAGATTATTAAATTGCATCAACCTCTCTCTTTGGGCTACTAATATGTCTATGTCAATCTTGATATTTTCCCTTGAAGTCTTATGTTTAAGCTCAATTGGCATCATCGTTACTTTTCTATATAACATCTTGAATGGAGTGAAAAATTTTGTCTTCCAAGATGCCATATATTCCCATACTAATTCAAGAAGTATGGTTGCCCAATATTTTCTACAAATACCTAAGTTAGTTTTTGTAAGAATAGCTTCTATTTCCTTGTTTTCTCATTTTTATTGTCCATTTTCTTGTGAATGATAGGATGTTGACTTCCTATGCTTGATATTATATTTATTGTTGGAATTTTTTAGAATAACTAAGAGTGGGGTGAATTAGTTATTCAAGGTCTAGATGTAAAAGTAAAACTTTTCAGTGCTAATCAGATCCATACCCATAAAACCTTAACATGCATACATCCATTAGATCATACACTACTTTAACTTTGTAGGTTACTGTCCTAGGTCAAAGTAAATTTGCATAAATGTAAACATGAAACACCATAAGAACATCACACAATTTGACACAAGGATTTTACATGGAAACCCAATTTGGGGAAAACCACTAGTAACATGCTACTAATTCTCACTCTTCTGGGCGGGGGCCCTAGCTCGGTTAGCTAAATCTTCCCTGTTGCAGGGGGTTGGTCACGGGTTCTAGTCTCCCCCGTCCTCGTGGTACCGATGGGCGTGTCGTGCCAGCACTATCAGTCATGTTAAAAAGTTTACCAAGTGCACTGCAGTTTATAGGGGGGTCGTGTTGCACCGATTCCTGCAATCTAAAAAAAAAATTCTCACTCTTCTGAAGTGATGCCCTATGAAAGGCCAACGCTATTAAAGGTTACAATACACACTGTTAAATGTGACCTAGTTAAAGGATTTCAATCACCCTATTAGGAGTGAGCCTTGTTAGAGGACTTTAGACCATTCTATTAGAATGTTACCCAGTTAAAGAATTTACAAATGATGGTTAGGTCAACCTTAATCCAAAGGATTTTATCCACACTAGTACAATTATTAGAAAGTAACAGTAGGAATTGATCTGATAAAAAACTTACAACTCACTTGCAGATTATAGATCTCTATTTCATTCCTCCATTCTACTTGGCATTCATACTCTTCATCTCTAATAGCTTGTTCACCCTTCAAGCATTCATCCCCTTAAGCCTTCTTGCTTTGTATGCCAACTGCAGTCTCTTCTATTTGACCACTAGATGAAGCAATACCCTAAACTCTTTATCTTCCTTAGGTTCTCGCATATGACAACCTTTGCTTCTAACTAGCTATCTCTATAAATAGAGAATTATGATCTTTTTCCACTTAACCACAATCATCCATTTTATGTTAGGTAGGTTTCAATGAATGTACCCACTTTTCCATTTTGGTTCCTCTAGAAACTTCCTCTAAAATTTTCCTTGAATTCGCCTCAAAACAATTCATCTTGAATACTATGCCACTAGCTCATCATACTCAACTTCCACATGCTTCAAAAAATTCAAGAAATCAAATTAGTTGGCTCAGATTCATCAAATCTTTGATTTAACACTATTTGTTGTCTCTCGACATCTATACCATTCTATCACTTGGCCAACACTAGTTCACTTGAAAAACACTAAAGTTTATTAATGCTTGACACCAACTAAACTTTACTTGACATATACTAACATTCACTCGACTTGCACTATTTGTCTTCATTTCTCGACACCTATTGATTTTCACTTGGTTTCTACTATTTTCTACTCAGCTTGCACTGACTACCTAGCAAGGCTTGGCAAGCACTTTTCTTACTTGATCTTCTTCTAGTCTTTGCTTAAGTAATCTTTTATTTAAGACTTTAAGTAGATAAAAAATATACTATAGTATCAATGTCTTACTTGTTCTTAGTGCTCCATTTATACACCAAATAACTCAACCTTTCTCTAGGTTCTCTTGTCATCTCCTCTTTTTGCAACCTCTTCATCAATCAACTAAATGATAGCTTTCAGATCAAAAAGAAATTATCTCACTAGTAGGTGGTAGGTTTGACATCATTGACAAAATAATGATTGTTCCATTATAGGTTCTTCACTTCAAAACAATATCTTTTCAATAATCTCCCTCTTTGGCATTGGTGGAAAACCAATACCAAAAAGAAAATAATATCTTTAAAATTTCTCCCTCTATCAGTATATGTCCTTCCTCTGTATAAAGAAATGTGAACTTTGTCAATCTCCTTCAATGTATATTCTCCCTCTGACTTATCTCTCTCTCTCTCTCTCTCTCCCCGCCCCCCAAGGTTTTCTCCCTCTTTCTCATATCTCCTTCTTTGACAAAACTGCCAAAGACTTGTAGATATAATCAATTTAGGTTCTCCCTTTGTCACCTTGCATGTGACTACAAATCTTCTAATTCAACTCCATTACTTTAAGAAACTCCTAAAGAAAGATCCACTGCATCAAGTTGTAAGATACAACATTCAGCTTAGTTGATGCTGGGCACTACTCGTGCTTCTTAAGTAGGTTGGGATAGGGGTATCACCCCTAGTTTACATCAACTATCTATTCTTTTGTATTTACATGTGCATCCTTACATAAATCTTTTGTGAATATATCAACTATCTATTATTTTGTATTTACATATTCCATCATCACTTCTTTGTCTTGAACCAACTCCCTCAAGTAATGATACTTGATTGCAATGTGCTTTGTCCTTACATGCATCACAAGGTTCTTTGATATGTTTATAGCACTTGTATTATCACAATGAAGTACCACATGTCTAAGATATTCATGTGCATCCTTACATAAATCTTTTGTGAATATATCAACTATCTATTCTTTTATATTTACATATTCCATCATCACTTCTTTGTCTTGAACCAACTCCCTCAAGTAATGATACTTGATTGCAATGTGCTTTGTCCTTGCATGCATCACAAGGTTCTTTGATATGTTTATAGCACTTGTATTATCACAATGAAGTACCACATGTATTATCAAAATGAAGTACCGCATTTGTACAATTTACTCTAGCAGCCACATATTTAGCTTCAATAGTAGATTGAGATATACAGTTTTGTTTCTTATTAGTCTAGGTGACCAATCTCTTTCGTAAGAAAAATGCTCCAGCACTTGTACTCTTTTTGTCGTCAATGTTTCCAACCCAATTTGCATCTGTATAGGCTCTTAAATTAATTTTATCATTTTTCTTGTAGTATAGACCATAACCTTTTGTTCCTTTCAGATATCTCATAATTCTCCTAACAACCATCAAATGATTCTCCTTAGGATTTGTAGAAAATATTGCAACAATCCCAATAGCTAATGTAATGTCAGGTCTACTATGTACTACATATTGCAACTTGCCAATCATAGACCTATATAATGTTTGATTCACTTCAAAATAATCATCAATCTTTGAAAGTTTGTGTCTTATCACTATAGGAGTGCTAACTGGTTTTGAATCCTCCAAACCAAAAGTTTTCAATATTTCCTTCACATACTTAGACTGAGTGATGTATATACCATATTTCATCTGATATACTTGTAAACCAACAAAGAACTTGATCTCTCCAAACATAGACATCTCAAATTCTTTCTTCATTTCATTTGCAAATGACTTACATAATGCATTTTACCCTCCAAATATGATACCATCAACAAAACATTTAGCTATTAAAATACCTTTACCTCCTTTTATCTTCAAGTACAAATTATTGTTATCATTAGTCTTCTGAAAACCAATCTTCACAAGATAATTGTGAAGCCTTTCATACCATGCTCTTGGGGCTTTCTTTAAACCATATAAAGCTTTGTGTAGTCTACATATTGTGTTCTTGTTGTTTGGATCAACAAATCCTTTAGGTTATTCTATGTAAACCTCTTGTTCTAGTATACCATTCAAAAATGTTGACTTCACTTCCATCTGATAAACATTGAAACCTTTATATGCAAAGTAAGCAAGTAGAGTTCTTACTCCTTCCAATCTTGCAACAGGGGAAAATGTTTCTTCATAGTCAATTCCTTCTTCTTGTGCATAACTCTTGCAAACTAATCTTTCCTTATTCCTTATGACTTCACCATTCTCATCTAACTTGTTACTATACAACCACTTGGTTCCAATCACGTTCTTGTTCTCTGGTCTGGGTTCTAGAGTCCATGTCTTGTTCTTCTCGATCTGATCAATCTCTTCTTTCATGGCTTTACTCTAGTCTTCATTCTCTAAGGCATATTTCACTATCTTAGGCTCATGCATGCTCAACAAATATGTATGACTTCTCAGCCTATTCCTCATCATTGGTCTAGCTTCTTTATCTCCAATAATTCATTCAGTAGGGTGATGTCTTTTGACATACTTTGACAATCTTGTTTATGCTTTTTTTTCTTCAATGGGTCTGTCAACTTTAGAATCACTATGTACTTTTCTATTAGATATATAGACATTCCTTTCATGTACACTTATTTCAAAATCAAAATGTACGTCAACTTTTGTCTGCAACTTGACTCCTAAATATAATTTGATTCCTGAATGCAACTCATAATTCATTGTATGTGACTCAACAATCACTAATACTTGATGTTGATTGACAACTTTTTTTAAAACACCTTCATCAATAGACATCCCTTCATAAAAGTATATAAAGGATTTGTACTCTTTAGGTTCCTTCATAGGTTCAAATTCATGTACCTTTGTATATTTCATCAAACTTCAAATTTGTACTTTCCACAACTTTGTTAGTGTTAGTATTCAAACACTTATAATCTTTACTTCTTGTGGAATAGCCAAGGAATATACCTTCTTCACTTTTAGCATCCAATTTACCACTCTTCTTGTCTTTAAGAATATAGCACTTGCTTCCAACTACTTTAAAATGTTTTACATTGGTTGAGTATCCATACCATAGTTCAAAAGGTGTTGAATGAGTACCTTTCTTGACTTGTACTTGGTTCTAGTTATAGACAAATATACTTACAACTTCTCTCTAGTATTTCAAAGCTACATTCTTCTCCATCATGAGTGTTCTAGCACATTCTATTAAAGATATGTTCCTCCTTTCAGAAATCCCATTTTGTGGAGGGGTCCTAGGTGCAAAAGTTTGTCTCTTGATTCCTCTATCATTACATAATATCTCAAACTCATTTGATGTAAATTCTCCACCTCTGTCAGATCTTAGACATTTCAAGCTTTTGACTATCTCCTTTTCAACTCTGGCTAAGTACCACTTAAACATTTGGAAAGCATCAAATTTTTGTTTTAGAAACATAACTATCATCATCCTAGAATAATCATCAACAAATAGGATAATGTAATTGTCACCTTTTTAGCTTTGCACATCAATTGGTTCACACAAATCAGTATGAACTAATTCCAAAATTTATTTAGAGGTGTGAGTTTTACTTTTAAAACTAGATTTTTTCATCTTTCCTAACAGACATTGTTTGCAAATCATATTGTTAGGTTTCTTCAGTTTAGGAAAACCTCTGACTCTATTCACGTTACTGATACTTACTAAGCTATCAAAGTTAACATGATATAATAGCCACACATCATCAAATTCTACAACAAGACAAGTAGCATCATTCATGTCAAGATAAAATAGATTACCTCTAGTCTAATCACCTTTTCCAATTAGTTCCCCATTAGTGTCATAGATCTTTGCTTTCTTTTTCTTAAACTCAACTTTGCAACCTGAACTATTCAGTTGCGATACACTCAACAAGTAATAGTTAAGTCCCTCTACTTAATAAGCATTGTCACACAATTTGACACAAGGCTTTTACGTGGAAACCCAATTTGAGAAAAACCACCAATAACATGCTACTAATTTTCACTCGTCTGAAGTGGTGCCCTATGAAAGGCCAACCCTATTAAAGGTTATGATATAAACGGTTAAATGTGACATGGTTAAATAATTTCAATCACTTTGTTAGGAGTGAACCTTGTTAGAGGACTTTAGACTATTCCATTAGAATGTCACCTAGTTAAAGGATTTACAAATGACTATTAGGTCAACCTTAATCCGAAGGATTTTATCCACACTAGTATAGTTATTAGAAAGTAATAGTAGGACTTGATCTGATAAAATCTTACAACTCACTTGCTGATTACAAATTTCTATTTTAGTACTCCATTCTACTTGGCATTCATACTATTCAGCTCTAATAGCTTGTTCACCCTTCAACCATTCATCCCCTTAAGTCCTCTTGCTTTGTATACCAACTGCAATGTCTTATGTTCAACCACTAGATGAAGCAATACCCTAAACTCCTTGTCTTCCTTAAGTTCTTGCACATCAAAATCTTTACTTCTGACTAGCTATCTCTATAAATAGAGAATTTAGATATTTTGCCGCTTAACCACAATCGGCCATTTTGTGTTAGGTAAGATTCAATGAATCTATCCACTTTTCCATTTTGGTTCCTCTAGAAACTTCCTCTATAATCTTCCTTGAGTTGACCTCAAAATGGTTTGCCTTGAATTTTGTGCCACCAGCTCATCATAGTCATCTTCCACACACTTCACATAATTCAAGAAATCAAATTAGTTGGCTCAGATTTGTCAAATCTTTGATTTAACACTGTTTGTTGTCACTCGGCCAACACTAGTTCACTTGGAAAACACTAAATTTTACTGATGCTTGACACCAACTAAACTTTACTGGCATGTGCTAACATTCACTTAGCTTGCATTGTTTGTCTTCTTTGCTTGACACCTATTGATTTTCACTCGGCTTCTATTGTTTTCTTCTCGACTTGCATTGACTTCTCGGCAAGGCTTGGTAGACACTTTTCTTACTTGATCTTCTTTCATTATTTGCTTAATTAATCTTTCATTTCAAACTTTAAGTAGATAAACAATACACTATAGTATCAATGTCTTACTTGGTCTTAGTGCTCCACTTATACACCAAATAACTCAACCTTTCTGTAGGTTCTCTTCTTATCTCCTATTTTCAAATCATCTTCATCAATCAAATAAATGATAGCTTTTAGACCAAAAAGAAATTGTCTCACTAGCAAGTAACAGGTTTGACATCATTGACAAAATAAAGATCATTCCATTTCAGGTTATTCACTTCAAAACAATCTCTTTTCAACATTTATTTATCAAGGTTGTAATAAGATTCAAAGTAAATTGATCTCCTTGGTCAGTGAAAATTTCTATGGGAACTCCATAGTAGATAAAAAGCTCCTCATACAGAAACTCTGCAACCTTTTTGTCTCTTTTATGCTTCATGGCCTTTAATTCAAACTATTTCATAACTTTATCAATGCATACAAGTATGTATGAATTCACATTGGATGGAGTATCAATGAACCCCACAAAATGTAATCCCCACATATCAAATGGTGTTACCACTATTTATGGATATGGTACCATTTCATATGATCTGGCTGATTTTCCCATTCTTTGATATTTATTATAGTTCCTTACATACTTGGTTGAATCTTTGTGAAGGGAAGGCTACTAGTATCTTGAGTTTGATATCATCAAGGTCATCATCTTTACTATGAAATTACCTCCACATGGATCATCATAGCATACATGCAATATGTCACAAGTATCATCCTCTCCCATCCACTTTCTCATTGCTTGATCTATTCTAGTATAGAATAGGCATCATGTAATTCATGAAAAATTTAAGCTCTTCTCAACAAGTAGCCCCTTCTCCTTTGGAGAAAAATATGGGGGATTTTCTTTGGAAACCAAATAGTTAGCTATGTTAGAATACTAAGTGATGTGAATTGAAAAAGAGAACAAGTGATAATCTATAAATGAACCATCAATTATCTGTGTATCATCATTAGTTGTTAACCTAGACAAGAGACCAATTACTACATTTGCTTTTCCTAGCTTTTAACTAGTATTATTGTCAAACTCCTACATTAACAACAACCATCTTGTCAGTCTTCTTATTATTAAGGATTTTTTCATAAGGTATTTAATGGTTTCATGATCTGTATGAACAAAGATTTGGTAACTATAAACATAATACCTAAATTTACTTAATGCGTAGATGATTGTAAATTTTTTTTTTCTATCACAGTGTATTTCAATTCAGGTCATTGTAGGTTTTTTATCATAAAGTATGTGGCATATTCTAATATTTCTTCCTTATGTCCCAAAATTTCTCTCATAGCATAATTTCATGCATCCATGTGTATGTGGAAAGTAATTTTTTCTTTAGGCCCTTTAAGAACTGGTGCTTGAGCCAAATTTGTCCTCTAGTCATAAAATGCCTTTCCACATTTGCATGTCCATTGATTTGTTAGTAGGTTGTATAATGGTCTTGCCATATTTCCGAAATCATTAATGAATCTTCTATAATAACCTATATGTCTGAAAAAGCTTTTGACATCTTTTCGCTTGATAAGGGTTGAAAGGTTTAGGATGAACTTAATTTTTACAAGGTCGACTTGAATACTTTCTTGTGAAATATAGTAACAAAGAACTACTCCTTCAAGCATCATCATGAAATACTTTTTTCTATTTAAGTATAGGTTATGATATTGACACATTTACAAAAAATTTTGTAGGTTTCTCAAGGTTTCTTCATAAGTAGCACCAAAAGTAGTAAAGTCGTCTATATAAATTTCAATGTAGTCACGTGTGATATCTGAAAATATGTTGATGAGGACCTTTTAAAATTTACTTGGATAATTGTATAAACCCAAAGAGTAAACTATAAAATGCATAGGTTCCCCTTGGAAAGGTAAATGTTATTTTATCTTGATACTCGAATCCAATTCTTATTTAATTGTAATCATTGAATCCATCTAAGAAAGAAAAGTTTTGCTTTCCTACTAAAGTATCCAACACTTTGTATCTAAATGAGAGTTGGAAGTGATCCTTTTTATTGAAATATTATGTTCTTTGTAATTTACACACGTACTCCATTCCTTCCCTTTCTTAAGAACTATAACTAGAGGTTGGACCCATTGATTATCAAATATTGGGTAAATAAATCTTCCATCTAGTAATTTTCACAATTATCCTTTGACTACTCTCAATGCAATGGTAATTATTCTTTGAGGTTGTCTTAAATTTCTACAATATTTTTAATATATATTCTATATGTGCACATTTTAGGATTAAGATTTTTTATATCGAGATAATCACATGCAATAACTTGTTGATGAAAATTAAGAAACTCTACCAAGGATGTTTGTTTCTCCTTAGAAAGCTTGTTCTTAATGTTCATATACTTACCTAGTGAAAACTCTACTTTCTTCTCGAGTTCAATAATTAATGCTTCATTAAGGTAATATATTTGAACTTTATGCAACAATAATGTATAAATCGTGTATGTGGTTGTAGGAAAGCTAGGTGAACGACGAGCATGAAGGAGTATTTGAATTGGGCATGCAAGAAAAGGTAGAATTGATGGTTACTCATCAAATCCATAGTTATTTTGAATTATATAGGATAGTACCTCATATTCTTATTGAAACTATAGAAAAGTATCCCTACTAATCATCATAAATTGTATCACTCAATTGGACTCTTTTCATTCCTCCCCTATATCAAGCTAGACCAATTAGTTTGAATCAATTTTGGGTTGTGTTGGATGATAGAGGGAAATATTCTTAATAGTCATGTCATCTGAAATAGTCATGTCTCTTGACCTACAACCTATGAAAGCATATTTTTTTGTCAATTGTGATATGCCCAAAAGAGTAGGACAGCCTCCCATAGTTGCTTTAGGTCAGATGCTCATAAAATTAGATGGAAATTCCAAAGCTTACAAGGTTACCACAAGGTCTTTAATCATTCCATTAGGTTTAATAATGGATCTTTCTACTAGCTATATGATAATGAGAGTAGTCCTATAATTGGTAATATTAAGATATTACATGATATCCATTTTCATTACATTGATATAAGCTCCTAGGTCTATTAGGGAAATTAGAACTTGGATTTCATTGATGACAAATCCAACCACGGGAATATGAGGGTAAAAATACTTAGGAATAATTAGTTTCTCAAGCATTATATCAACCAACTAACCTACTACATAAACTGTTCGGGGATCCCTCTTCCTTGATCTCTTCAAACATGCTTCTTTTACTTTATTTTTATATATTGGAACAAATTTGATGGCTTGAAACAAGGTTATCTTGACATAGATAATATTCAAATGGTCTGTCATATCAAATCTTGACTCTTCTTTTTCTTTTTTCACTTCTACCTCTAACCTTTGAGGGGATGGTAGTAGTAAATCAAGACTTTGGGGTAGTTCTAACCCTTTTGATTGATTTGGTTGAAGGGGTTTATTAGAAACATCATTGGGATCTCCCTCTTCTATAGGTAAATTTTTTTTATTAATGCAAAAGATGGTGGTGGAAGATGTATACTTGACCTAAGATGTATATCAATAATTCCTAGAGCATATATAGAGCACTAATTTGGATTAGAAGAATAAACATCCTACTACTGTGGCTTTTTATTAGGATTAGGAAAATATTATGCTATAAATTGGGTAGGTTTGGGTTGGGTAGCATTTTGATTTAGAGGAGACATTATAACTTGTTGTTGAGGTTGTGAAGGAGGTTTAGATAACTAGTGGGTTGGTTTGACCATTGCTCACCTCCCCTCTATTAGGATATCTATTGGCAATTATGATGGAGGATGCTCCCCTTAATACCATAAACACATAAAAGAAACAAAGAAATAACAACAATTTTTGAGAAAAAAATATGGGCTTCTTATTATCTTCACAAATGTGGAATTATAGAATTCACAATTACAATATGCTAACCCACATGGGTGCCTTCATTACAATAATCTACAAGACAAAGCTATGAACTATCACCCAGAGCTATCCTAGACAATGTTCATGCATTTCTCGCGCATTTCTTAAATAGGAAATTTTATGCCACTCAGGAAGGTTCTAGATACTCAAACATAATACCTAGGGCCGATAGACCCTAACAATACATATAAAGTTGGCCAAATACAATTTTTTACATTTATTTTGGATGTTTTGGTCAAATCAACTTTGGAAGGCCATAACTCTTGAATTGTTGCTCTAATTGGCTACTATAACCACTTTTCAAAAACCCTAGCTCTTGATCTACAGGCTCAAATGCATGCAAGAGCCCATCCGTCAAGTTTTTGTACCTCATTCGGGCACTTTAAGGCCTCCAACAATGAGCCTAAAATTTATATACCAAAATTGTAAACCAAAAATCTTTAATGAATCCATGAATACACATGATATGGCACTAAGCTTCAATTGGTAGACTAATATATCCAAGATGAATTTTCACCTCTAAAATTAGAACATTTCGAGCTCATATCACAAACTTACTAAAAATAGTAAGTTCCTAGAAATAGCAACCCCCCTATCTACTAGTCCCGATTAAAATAGAAAAGGCTAAAAATAAAAATATTTTTCGGTGATACAATATTTCTCTTGCACCCAAGATGCTCCTGCATCAAATTCTATTGAGGCACTTTCCAAACTCCTTGAGGTGGTTTCTGATTCTCTTTGATTTTTCTACCATTAAGGATTTTAATAATTGGACTATGTATTCAGAGGGCTATTCCAAGACTGAGGTGGGTAGACTTTAAAATTTGGGGGTGATGAGGTTTCCATTGATTATTAGGAACATGTGCTTTCAAATAAGGACCACTAAAAGTTAATGGATCTAAGGGGCATGCCTTGTCTTCAAGCATATGCATGTCTTTGAGAAATGTAGAAAATTTGATCATTGTATCCCTCTAATGGCTTCAATTTCATGTGGAATTCACTTGCTTTAGATGTTTTCCACCATCCTACATGTGTAGTCCTTTTTTTGTCTATAATGAGGAAAATACTATGATAACATTGTCTCTACCTCCTCATGCTTCTTTATAGATTGGAGTGTGTCCAACTAGGTAGTCATGTTCTTGAAGATGTCTTGCTTGAAGAATGATAATAACTGTGTAATTTATGTCCTTGGAACTCCACTTCAAGTTTATTTTCCCATAGTAGTCTAATATCCTCTTT